>CM050163.1:253129498-253399375 GCA_027410445.1 Discoglossus pictus
TGCAGAGGTATGGGCTCTAGTACATCCATGCAGATTAAAAATCTAGTTTTTTTTTTTTAGAGCAGGTAGGATAATCCTAGCCCAACATCACAATTTACATACCTCTGTGCTTGAGGTGAACCGAAAAACTGCCAATGGCAACTTCTGGATACCACATGTTCCGGAGCAGTACAACTGAACACAATAAGGAGAGGCCTTCCCTGTGATTTATAAAATGGCATCACCAGCTCTCTCTGCTGTGAATAGCACTCTCACCATAAGAGATTGTGTCCTGCTGTATCTGCCCCACTGCTTGATTACATTATGTGCATATCTAAGTTATCAGACAGACACCTAGATCACTTTGCGCTGTGTTTGCACGAAATGTGCATTTGTAGAGCACACTTAAAACAGTCATTGCTTTATCTAGTTCTACCAAAGCAATACAAAATGGCTAAAAATTAATCTAGTGCACATTTTTAATGGTTCACACTAATCGAAGACTTTCTATCAAGCATTTAAAATATCTGTTTTTAAAACAAAATACAAAACAGGATTGGTTTGCTCTTTGCGAGTCCTTGCATTTCCTCTCAATTCACTGCTAAGACACTGGTATTGTTAATTAATAATTTATTTAAAATGTATAAAACCATGCGCTTTTAAAAATATATGAAAGAATGTTTTAGACTACAGTGGCCAATGTCAAGTGGAAACCATGGCAAGTTATTGTAAATTAGTTAGCTTTGTTTAGTCCGTTATCACATGCCATCCGAGACCTATCTATTACGTTTTGTAAAACCATCATAATTGCAAGAATATCTTTGTAATTTTACTGGTTTTTTAATAGTTGATACAAGATACAGTTTAGCATCTCTATGGTGTGGAGGACAATGTCCTTCTTCGTTGGTGTTTATGTTTCCTGTGCTGCAAATGCTCATACTTTAGAAAGAAGTGATTACAAATTTAGGGATACTGTGGTCCCAAAATTTTATCAGGCATGTGAAAGAGAATATTTTAAAATTCTAGCGACTTTCCCCACCAAAAATTACAGCAATAAAATTTGAAGGCTAGCAATGATGTTTGCCATACAATGCAAGGCTCTCCCCCCTCTAACTTAAGTCCTCACGAGGAGTGCCTTTGGCGCTCATTGCCAGCCTCTACCACATCTATTTTACAGGTTTTGCGATGAGCGCCTTTGCCACTCATTGCAGGCATCGTCCAACCAGCCACTTTCATGCCTCGCGATGAGCACCTTTGGCTCATTTCATACGTCGTCCAATCCGCAACTTTCGTCTCTCGTGCTGAGCGCGTTTTTGCAAGCCTTTCCCCACTCTGAGCCCTGTGACTGTTTCCCACCTCTCCCTTCCACGTGTCTGCTCCCCCCCCGTGTTTTTTTTTATTCTTTCTTCCCCTGTATCTATCTCTATTCCTCTTTCTCTTATCTGTGTCCCTTTCCACCCTCTCCCCCTGATAAAGTATTGCCTGGCTCCCGTTGATCGCCTCTCTATCCTTTTTTCAAAGTCTTGAGGGCCACGTGATGATTGCCTAAGTCTTACTGACTTTGGCCTTGTTTTGAACCTTTCAAAACAAACAATTATGTCCGCCATTTTTTCCCCTCGCTTAACCGATTTCCGATCTCCTAAAAATGGCAATTAAACCTCAAAATTAGCTTGCAACCTCACTCACAGGCTCCCTGCCTCTTCCAGTGTTGTGTGTGAAGTTGTAAGTTAATGTTTGAATTAATTGGCGTCTTTTGGCTATCTTCGGAGTTACGACCTTAAAAAAAAAAATGCCGGGCGTTAAAGTGTTGAGTGCCTCACGCTCATCGTGTGCCTAGCAATGAGCGCCTTCGGCACTCATTGCCAGCCTTTTTCAAAGTCTTGCGAGCCTCTCAATGAGCGCCTTTGTCGCTCATTGTGAGGACACTCATTGCAGCCCCCACTATTTCAAAGTTGTGCGGGCCTTGCGGTGCTTAGTGCGCATGCCTGTAACTTAATATAGTGTTACCGACAAACTATTCTATGTGATTATAATAAAATAGGAGTGGCATATTATGTAGGAAACGTATTCGATTGAGGCCAGGAATAGTTTTGTTCTCCTCCCCTGAACTGGTTCATGATACAGTGACGGGAAGCACTCCTATGTTTACAAGGGTGGGTTTTATTACCATTGTTTTAAAAGCAAAACTAGCTAAATAAAAACAGATAATTGTCTTATATAACAACTGACATGACCATCTCAAAATTTGTTTGATTCCAAGGTAGGCTAAAGGTGTATAAAAATACTCTGAAGCCCTTACAGTGTGTGAGTGAGTATGCTAAACTTAATTATTTATTCCCCATGCTAAAAAAAAAGCAGGCCAGGCAAAAAAAATATCTTTTGTAGCGTATAATATATACCCATAAATGGAGGAGGACACAACATCAGGAACTAAAAAGGATTACAAACGTAACAAATCTGAGTAGACTTCAAATGGTTATAAAATGACCTTAGCCTTTTAAAACATTTACAATAGACTTTCAGTTATCCAGAACTCACGCAACCAGGAAACAAAATAATTGAATACTGTACTTTTTTTCAACAAATGACAGGAGCCAGGTTGTCATGCCACAAAATGTTTACAGGCACCTAGATTACATCCACTGTACGTCTCTGCTTCCAGATAAATGTGAATTGCAGACAGGCATGAGTGAGTGAACCAGTGCAGTGTTGGGGTTACATTCCTCGGGTTCAGCACCGCACCCTCTAGCCAAACGTACCTGTCTGTAAGGTATGAGTGAAAGATGCTGCTAGAATAGCCCTCACTGACAAATATACTTAGCAGAGCATCTTATGTGCAGCTAATTTAGGCCTATTTTATATGTAACTCTCAAGCAACCAGAAACTACATTTATCTGACATCTACCAATCCACTTGGGTGCCGGTTAACTGAGAGTCTACTGTATATCATTATGTATCTTACTATACGTAATGGAGCACGCTGTAAATTCTTATGTCACTTACCGAGGAAGGAAGTCCTGGGGGCACCTTACGAACTTTTTTCGGTTGACTTTCTGCAGGGGGAGAGTTTGGCAATTAGATATGGGGACAAATAGGAATACATGGTTATATGTACTCCACCCTCAGTTTGTATCACTTTGACAGGCATAATGCTTTTATTCTTACCTATGTTACTGTCTCCTGGCCGGCGCCGAGAATTATTAGGATAGGAGTAATACTGAGAACTGCCTTTTCCTGCGCTGGGAGATAGCGCACTTGGACTGTTAATTCCCATCTCGCCAGGTAGGAATCCAGTCTGCAAACAAACAAAGTGACACGTTACACCGCTGAACAGATAAGAGAAAAAAAAAAAAAAAAGTTACCTGCTGATGCCATTACACTTTCAATATAAAAGAGGACTCTCAATATTTAGAATATTTCCCAGTAAATTTCCCTTTCGATACACACACATGAAATATGCAAATACTATGTGTCCAAATTGCATGGATTCCTTCAACTTGCCCCTCCAAGGTCACTGCTCCCTCTTGTGTCCTGCAGGTGTGTGAGGATGCATGCCATTACTGGCTAGCCCTATACCCCTACGCTGCATTGACAGAACCCCTCCTCCAGAATAATATTACGAAACGAGATGTTGTTGGAAATTGAAAGGTGTCCGCTTCTACACCCCCTTACAACACATCAGTATTAGAATATCTGCGATGCTGCTCATCACAGATCTTCAACGTCTGCTATTTCTGTACTGTTCTACACAGTTATCCACCATGCTCTCCTATTTGCCAACTGTATAAAGACACCACTAAATTCTCATCAGCTATACCCAAAGTCTTCACATCTACAATCTTTTCCCGGTGCCATACGAAGTCATCATACCGCTCTGCACCTCCTATGCTACTCCAGTGCTAACTCCAATACATACAGCTCTATAAACAAACTGCAATTCTAAGTACAAGCCTCCCATAAACATTTTTTTATCCATTACAGTCTGCATAACGTAACCTCTATTATTCCACAACACTGTAAACCTATATGCGAGAAATTATAAAACATAGCACTGGGGATCAGCTGCAGACGCACATCTCCTTGTAGAAATTGTAATTAATAAAAGCTAGACAATTTAATAGCCAACAGAGGTTACAATGAACTGAAAAAGTATAAAGGACAAATATGGCTTGTTCTGTTTAAGGAGGTTACAGATATGCTGGCACAGGAATGCAGACTAGCAATGAGGTGCAGGGTACTGTTATGGTGGAGAGGAGGAAGTTATGTCAAAATTTTGCCAGCTCTAATAAGCTTAATATTATGTACCTGATTAATTGGTGGCATTCCTGGTTCTCGTCCAAAGCTAGAGTATGGTGGTCGGTCGTTATTTTTTCCTGCACACAAAAAGACAGTCCAGTAAATCTCAATAACCAGAATACTTTATCTCTGACAATGCCAGCAAACCCTACAAGAGAGGGACATTTTCCTTATACAACTCTGTGGGTCTCCATTGCAGCACTCACCCACTAGTCCAGATGCCAGGAACGGTGCAGAAGCTATATTCCCTTCGTGTGATGGTAAATCCCGATTTTCCCCATAATGTGAGCCATCCCCATACCCCTGTGGTAAAAGAAGGCGAAGAAGAAGAGAGAAGAAGAAGAAAAAAAAAGAAAGAAAAAAAATGGAGGTGAAAATGGAGCTCATAAAAGATGGTATATAAAATCATAACCCTGTCTGACTAACTTCATAGTTGCAGTATACAGAGCCTAAACCTCAGTCAGGATTTTGTGTGTGTGTGTGTGTGTGTGTCTAGGTTGCATTGTGCAGTGCTACCTTACATGCAAGAAGTAAAATGTTGAAAAAGTACAAGCAGAAGCATAAAAGTCATCTATATAATATTTATATTGCTTTATTAATACAGGCATAAGTAACCCATTCGTTACTTATCAAGTTTAACATAATTGCTGTATTAAGTTTGAACTGTGCCTCTTTCATTTTGGATGGAATTGTGCTTGAATAGCTGGAGACTGAATATTGTATTAGAGGTGTGATGTTAGAGGTTGACAGATATAGCTTTGCATCAACTATATATTTCTTAAAAAGCGTATATAATCAAAAAGACATCAAGTCAAAGTCTGTGTATAGAGAAGTCAAAAAGAAAAGCATGTGGTACCACAAAAATGTGTGAACAGGAATAAGTCCAGAGGAAACTAGAAAATACCTCTTGAGGGTAGAAACTGTTTTTTCTTCTTATGTTTTTAATGTGAACACAATAAATTATTGTACTAGATGGTATTGAGCTTTCTTGATCTTTATTTGACAGTAGGATTTTGATACAGGCAGCACACATTGGTTGGAACATTTTCAGAATACTTAAATTCCTGAGCTTATCATTACACTACTCACCCTTCCTTGGTCAAACGTGGATCCATTGTGATCCCCTGGCCCCCAGGACCCAGAACCTGTTCTTTCTTCCAAAGCTGAGAAAGGAAATATCAGAAGTTAGTATACAAAGGCAATCACTATCATCAGGTATAAAACATACCATACATATAAGCAACTTGAAAATCAGACCTTGCTAAAAAAAAATATTTTACTGACTTCTAACTCATGCTTCTCACTCGCCTGAACATACATCAGTACAGGGATGGAGATATTAACCAAGAAAAAACAGTGGGAGGGAGCAGAATGAATATATATATATATATATATATATATTACACAGAACCCATTATGTATAGCGATATATTATGTATTACAACCTAAAAGGCTACAACCTAAAAGGCTAGAAAGTTTAGGCGCCATGGCTACTGCAATTGGTTAATCTGTGCTTTAAAAATGATACATTTTACACAATACTTGAACTCCTTGATTCGTTCCACTGTCTAACCTTAAGTCTGACACCACAATAGGCTGCTTTGCTAGATCACAGTCCCTTGTTATTTTTATTGGTGCTTGAGAGAAAGCAGCATACGCATCCAGCTCAGGGATCTGTTGCCCCCAGAGGGCACACTGCTGGGGTATGTGCACAGTCCCTGAGTGCAGCCTTCTGAGAAAACACGGTCTCCATCCGTTCCTGGAAACGTGTTGTACTGCCGAATGCTGCCTACTGCCTTCAGTGCTATAATTACATGGAATAATGCTGCGCCTCCGTGTGCAACAACCTCTCAATGCATTTAACTTTAAGGGTGAATAAAATGGAGGGGACTTCTACAGTAAACCAATGGGAAACCTTGGGTGATTTAGACTGATTAGTCTTTCAGGATCAAACTTTAAGCTTATATTGCCTAACATTATATGTAATATAAGCACAGTCGCCTATTAGACACATTGGCAAGCTTTGAACCTATTGAATAGCCTTTTTATTATTATCTGGTGTTCAGATCACTTATAAACACTAGCTATGAAGTCATGGAGCCTTCTCTACCAGAGCATTCAAGCCTTCACTACTAGTGAGGGCCCAACACAAACCCTGCAAAGCAAGCACAATATACAATCCACATTTTATCTAGAATATGTGCATTCACATACAAAATAAATTACATTTTTATTCCAAGCCGTTGCTCATTTAACCAGAAACACTGAGCCGAAATTACAGCCTGCTACTCCTGGGTCTTTTGTGCTTGCTATTCTCCCCCCTCTTCTCTTCCCCCACCTCTGGAGAATTGGTGGTTTAATTGCTGCCTAATTTGCATAATTATGCATATTAATCTCTGCAACTCATGAATATTCATCCTGTCTCCTTTACATTTTATTTCTAATCAAGAGAGAGAGGGAAAATAAAAATGTTGATTACTGTGCAATTCAGATGAGCCAGATATTTGTGGGGTGCCAGGAAAAGAGCGAGTGAGAAATAGTTTTGCTGGTTGGATAGTGAGATGGAGGATTTAAACAGGATCAAATAGATCTGTGAGATACCCATCTAATGCCGTGGAGGCAGGAGCTATGCAGATCTGCACAGATATTCTGCCTCAAAGGCAAGCTCTTAAATCTACTCAGGTAAAGTTAAGATACCAGAACTCAAACCTAGAAGTCTGGAAGTCTCTGGCTCCAAACTTACTTCTGGCTTCTAAAAAAAAAAATAAGTGGCTGTGGCGAGTCCTCAAAAGACCACTGCAGATCAAGAAAAAAAACAAACACACACACACTGGTTTGTTAAGTATATACAAAACAAACAATATTAGCAGCTGTGTAAACCAGAGACATAAAACATTTTTTTTTTTTTGGGGGGGGGGGGGGGGGGGGTCTAAATTTTTGAAGACCCAATTTATGAGTTAATCTTGCTCTTGTTGCATCACAGCCTGAGTGTTTGAGGATGTGGGATTTGTAGTTATCAGTGAAAGGAGTGGTGATGGAGGAGACTACAAGAAGTAGCGTCCACAGCCTTTGTTCAATAAATGAATACGATTTATACCACACCATGTTCCCTCGCTGGCCCAGAAGCAACACTCCTTGCTTCAGGAAATGCAACCATAGCTCTGCAGAAATGTAAATGCCACACACAATTTCAGCTAAATGTATTATGGATTCTTCCAGGAACCTGCAGCGCTATCAATATTTTTTTTTTCTAAAAAAAGATAGTCTGCTTGTGTTCTTAGTTTTGAAACATGTTTTTTTTTTGGATTGTGCAGTGGTCCCTTAAGTTTATTCTACATTTCAAAACAACTGCCATTCAAGCAGACATAAAACAATGTATATAATGTTATGCTCTCTCACCACCAGGGATTTAGGTCTCTATTTTTAGTGCATTTTTGTTGATTTCTGTACAGAACCTTTTCACAGAGAAACAGATATATTTAGCAGTTTTGCACTTCTGCATATCGAACTACAATAGAAAGCCTTTTAGAATGCAGGGAGTAACTGAATGCGAACAATTTGGGGTAAAAAGATGTAACTTTCACCCAAAAACAGAACTCTGTTCACCTGATGTGCTTATATTTCTTAGTCATGTCAGGAGTATGTATAAGTAGAGATATCTATATATCTATATCTCTATATATGAGATATAGATATCTATATCTATAGATATATAGATATATATCTATAGATATATATCTATATATATAGATATATATATATATATATCTCTCTATATATCTCTATATCTCTATCTATCTATATCTCTATATCTATCTATCTATCTATATCTCTATATCTATCTATCTATCTATCTATCTATATATATATCTATATATCTATCTATATATATATATCTATATATCTATATCTATATCTATATCTATATCTATATCTATATCTATATCTATATCTATATCTATATCTATATCTATATCTATATCTATATCTATATCTATATATAGAGAGAGAGAGATAGAAATAGAGATAGATATATATATATATATCTCTCTATATATATATATATATATATATATCTATATATATATATATATATATCTATATATATATATATATATATATATATATATATATATATATATCTATATATATATATATATATATATATATCTCTATATATATATATATATATATATATATATATATCTATATATATATATATCTATATATATATATATCTATATATATATATATATATATATATATATATATATATATATATATATATATATATATATATATATATATATATATATCTCTCTATATATATATATATATATATCAGAGTATTGCAGTATATAGTGATACCTTTTTTATTGGACAAACATATTCATAGGTTTCATGACAAGCTTTCGAGAGCGTTCCTCTCTTTGTTGGGTCAGAGTCAATACTCAAAGAGAGGAACTCTCGTCATGAAACCTACGAACATGTTTGTCCAATAAAAAGGTATTATTATTATTGTTTATCACTATATAATGCAATACTCTGATTATTCATCTGGATATATATATATATATATATATATATATATATATATATATATATATATATATATATATATATATATATATATATATATATATATATATATATATATATATATCAGAGTATTGCAGTATATAGTGATACCTTTTTTATTGGACAAACATATTCATAGGTTTCATGACAAGCTTTCGAGAGCGTTCCTCTCTTTGTTGGGTCAGAGTCAATACTCAAAGAGAGGAACTCTCGTCATGAAACCTACGAACATGTTTGTCCAATAAAAAGGTATTATTATTATTGTTTATCACTATATAATGCAATACTCTGATTATTCATCTGGATATATATATATATATATATATATATATATATATATATATATATATATATATATATATATATAAAATCTGGTTTTCAACATCTGTGATCTGTTCAGGCCCCAAAATCTTAATTTGCCAGTCCTCAGGAACACAGAGAGAGACAAGGAAAGCCTAACCCTTAAAATATATAATCATTAAAGGACCGCCCAATAAGGAAAAACATTTATACAAGTCGGACTCATAGAATAATTAAGCACGAAAAAGTTGTACATCAAGTAAAAAAAAATATTGATGCCAATGCAGGACCCTGGAGAGATCCATGGTACATTGGTGGAAGTTGTGAGTGTGAGAAGTGCTTTTACAATTCTGTAGAGCTATTGTTGCAGTGAATGATGCAAGGTGTCTGGGTCAGTAAGAGGGAATGGATGCTCTAAACATAATTGGATAAAATTTGCCAACACACACACGTATTGTAACAGACAAAATGGGATTCCTGTATTTATAAACAAAAACCAAAAAGTCAAATTTCCCTAAAAAAAAAAAAAAAAAATTATGCCGACGACACTACTACGAATATGGTTAATTTGGTACATAGTTGACAAACAAGTTACCGTAACTGCAGTGGTCCTTTAAGTCATAGCTAGACAGATTGATGTAAATATTTTAAAATGTATCTATTCTCTCAATTCAATGAGTTTAGTGGGTAACACGCAGCATTTCCCTGTTAAAATATTCTGGATTTCAAAAGGTGGTCCACATGCATACTATACAGTAACAGACTGGCCTCTAGATCAAAAAAAAAAAAAAACACACGGTAATAAAGTGTCATTGGTCTAGATCACTGTCCAGTTACAAATGCCTCCAGCAATTACCAATATTCCGCAATACGTATATCACATAATGCTCATTCCCTCGTATATTAGTATATTATTCTGCACTGCCTCTGCTTGTATGTATGTATGTATGTATGTATGTATGTATGTATGTATGTATGTATGTATATATATATATATATATATATATATATATATATATATATATATATATTTAGTCAGCAAATCTATCACCTTTTGTTTCAAACACAAATGCACAAAAATTGGAAAAACATATAGCATTTCAAAAATCAGCACTTTTAGGAGATGGGGTTGGGTTTGTAGAGGTGCATTACATCTTTTAAAATCATTAAAAGCCAGGTGTAAAAAAAAAATGTAAAAAGCAAAGCTCCTATAATATATCAACATATTATGCTTTAATTAAGCCCACAAAGCAACAGCTCAAACAATACATTTTTATGTAGACCAACCCAACGGTCACTGGAAAGACAAAAAGAAAAATGTCAAGAGTCCAGACATTTGAAAATGCATGTGTGACATAATCCGTAACATTTCCTGGACTAAAACAGAATAAGGACATGAAACAATTGATAAATAGCAAGTTTTAAACACAAACACACAGAGAATAAAAAGGTCCTTTACATAAAACGGACTTTCTGTACACAAATGAGACATGTTTTAGAAATGGGGCAAAACAGGGGCAGAAAAAATAAATAAATAAAAAGTCGTCTTCTCAACACATTTTTTCCTTTTTATGTCTAACCTCCATACTGCAAAGATTGTGTTTCTGTATTCTCCAAGGAAAGACTCACTCTGCATGTTTATTGTAGTATTGCTGCAACACTGCAGTGTACACACACAATACAAGCAGACATAAAAGGGCCTCTGTGGGCAAGATCATGCTACTTTGCAAGGTAATGTATTGAATAAGGAATGGATCATTTTGAGCTGGGTTTGATGCTGCAATACAAAATTAGCGAGAATGGAGATTACCGATACACTCACTCAAATGTCAATAGGAATTTACTTTATATATAAAGATTCATAATTACATGGCAGCTTTTTACTGGTTGCCAGACACAGCACACAACTGGCAGCCATATTATGACAATATTCCCATCCAGGGGATTAAAACCAAAAAGTCAAGTCAGAAACTGGAATATCTCAGATCCACTTGAGAAATCCATTCTACAAACAGTACACACAGTGCAAAAACCCATATAAAGAAAATAAAAACAGCAATAATTGAGCACCTGCCCCGATCACTGTATAAACCTCTTCATCACTGCAAGGGGAAAAAAAAGGAGGTCTGTGATGCATTAATGGTTGCCTGCTTTCAAATAAAATAATGGGCAGCCCTTTGATATATGTCTGGGCGGCCACTTTACAAGGGGGAGGGGGTCCATTGAAACTTCACAAAGAAACATTGTTTCCTCTTATAACTAAATCCCTGCAGTTCTGCCCCTATTAACACTTTCCTCACTAGAGCATATAGCATAAACCAATCATGGTGGGTAGAAAGGAGAGAACATTTTTAATAAAGCTGATTAACTCAGGCTATTTGGTGATACAGAACGATGGCATCTTGACATACAAATGATAAATGCAGAGTATTTGTTTTTTTATTCCATTCCTTAAACACGTATACTTTAGACTATCCATGAAACTCCTCCTTTTATGTAACCCTGATCACTACATACATCTTCTTCCTGGTCACTACATACATCTTCTTGAGGCAATACCAATAGACTATCCCTATAGTTCCTCATAACTCTCAAAACAATCACTCTATAGCTTCTCATTGCTTAATAAAGCTTCTCCCTACAAAAGTCCTCTTCTTGCTCCATGTAACCTGTAATTCAATGCAAGGATCAACTAACCAGTGATGGTGGTCAGGGCTGGAGGTGACAGAAGGTAACCTGATAAACACTTCTAAATTAAGCAGCTTTGCCCCCTAATCCCTGATCTTCCCTTAGTCTGGACTAAAGAGATTGACATTCAGTATAACAGGGGGATTTATAAAAGAGTCAGATAGACAAGTTGTTAGGTTATAGATGCAACACTGGACAGGAAACAATATATATATGAGCACCATTACACTACAGCTCTGACCATTACCACAACTATGTCAATGCATAGATTGTATATTTATTGCACACACACACCAGCCAATCAGGTAAAATGAACCAGCCATACAAAAGCGTACCTTTTCACTTGTCTTGCACAAACTCACAATTGTCTTGACTCCATTATTTGTCACCTCTTGATGTGTCAATTCTCTACTGTGCACTTGCACCCATACAGCCATATCTTGGAGCACGGTGACATCCCACTAGATTGGGAAGGGGAAATTGTGGATTCTTCCCAAAGGGACTCATTTTAAAAAGGGAAAATTCCCCAAAAGCGAATTTGCATTCTACTCACTACCAAATAACTAATCTGAACGTTACTGGGAAGAATTCCAGTACTAACAACTTCCCGAGTATGGATGAACTGCATCAGAAATTAAACACCCACTTGCTCTCTAAGTTGAATTTTGCATACAACTCCATCAGTAAAGATGCACTGCAAGAGTCGGGTGACCTGTGTACAAATAAAAAAGTCTGCAAGAGGTGGGCATTTGACCTGATCACAGTAACCCATGACCTTTTTAGCAGCAAAAGGGTTAATCTGCCTCTGTTTTGCTTGGGATGGTGGGGGAAAGACTGCCTGCTCCAACCCTCCCCCCCAGAACATCTGTTTTTAGAGTCATAAATTCCAGACACAGACCATAAACCAGGAGAAACCCCATACTGAGAGAGAAGCAACACATTGCACCATATAGATCCACATGCAAACCTACAGGGCACAAACATACAATATCCTTACAGTGCAACAAGTTCATTAGGACTGTACAGTTAGTCAACATATGGAGCACAAGGACTTCATCAATACATAGATAGTGACAGTATGGAATATCTTTGACCTGAAGGCCTACATATTTTTGTCCTCCGAACAGATTAAATCCAAGATATTTATATATCTCTTAGGAAAAATGCTTTGCTGGATAAGAAATAGTAATTAAGCAAGCTATTGGATGAGAAAATTGGAGTAACGTATGTACTATACAGGAAAGTGATTCTTTTCACAGTTGGGAAAATTTTGGGGGGGTAAAATTGAAAGCTTCACAAGGTCAACTGCTACCCACCAATTGGGCAACCTGTAGCCTGTGCTCACATTAAAACATCTTGGTATCTGCAATGTGAACACACATTCCTACAACACAGCACACAGTCGTTTTTTTACACCATCAATAACATATACTCTTGCCACACAAAACACTTCCTTGGTTATCCATTCTCCTTCTCCCAATAATTCAAGCGTCTCCAAAATTGATCCCCTAATTTGTTGCTACAAATAATTGAAATGTATTGTGCAAACAATGTAAATATTCAGGGCTTTTTTTGCAACCACACAATGTGTCCATTATTATTGTATGGATACCAACTGCAACTATACAACAAAGCATGCTCATTTAGTAAATAGTTTGAAAATTACCAGTGTATAGACACTTGTTAAGCTGTGTGTGTCAATTATTAGAAATTAGATATTCTATGAATACAGTGCAGTGGTACGTAATTAAAAGATGCCTATTCGGTTTGGTGCAAATGTGCACAAAAAGGTATATATCCATCTACCAGTAGATTTTCAAGTGGTGACATTTAGATATTGGTATTGGGAAGCCCCGATCCAAGTTGCACCTGCATGGAGATTTAGATCACACTGTACAGAGATAACAGTAACCCCAAGAGGCAATATTTCTGAATGTGACGGAGGAGCACCTGGTTGCTTAATTGTTGATCACCTGACATTAGTCCAGTCCATTGGTGAGCAACGTGTTGTCCTTTATTTATATAGTGGTAAAGCAGTTCTGTCTATCAAACAATCTATTTCCTGTCCCAAGAATGAGCATAACAGTCTCATCCATTGACTATATATTACACTATCAGCCCCTTAATTTATTTTTCATTGCCATGAATGAAGTGGTGAAGACATAAAGCAACCCTTCCAGTGAAGCAGGCTGCCTATTAATAGTACAGTAATTTATGATTCCTATATACAGGGCCTCAGACACCTGGCATTCAACATATCTGCTTATCAAATTTATGATAAGGAAAGAAAAATTTGGAGTTTAGGAAACAAAACAAGGAAACACTGAGGAGGAGTGAGAAGGACAGGAAGATAAAGGGGAGGAGGGAGAGAGGATAGGGAGCAGGATAAAGAAGGACAGAGGGGGAGAGACCAGAGGAGTGGGAGTGAAGGGGAGGAGATTGAGAGAGGAGGGGAAAAAAGTATGGTGTTAGGCCAAGGAGGAGGGGGGACAGGAGCAAGCAGCTGTCCAAGGCTGCAAGAGGAGGAGGGAATTCCAAGGGAACTACGTAGAGAAGGAAAACAGGATACAGGGGGAGAGTTAGATATACACATAAACACACATCATCATCATTTATTTATACAGTGCCAGCAGAATCTGCAGATCTGTGCATTGGGTGGGGGGACAAATCCACAGACTGACAGCAATGAATAATATTACAGTAAAGATACACATAACTGGTAATAACTTGGACATACAAATCTGCCTTGTTTGCAACTAGTATTAGTTTTACCTAATACTATAACAAGACAAATTTTAATAGATGGCACATTCACAAACGATCGGTAGATGCACCATAACATGTTCCTAACTAATAAAAGCTCATGTATCCAACATGAATCTTCAATAAAAGGAGTAATGCATTTTACCCCCCCCTACAAAAAAAACTCCAAGCACACTATACACATCCATGGTAAGCAGGACAATTCCTTGATGAGCAAACTCTGGAAGTAAATCAAAATCTTGGAATGATAGTTGGCAAATCCAAAAGGCGTGTGAAGTGTGTGTGTGTCTGATCTTACAGCAAGAGACATTTTTTTGAGGATCTTTAGCTTTATATATGCCTCAGAAGGAGGCATGAGGTTTTTATGTTTCACCATGCACTCGTCTGCATTATTAAAAAGGGTACATATATGTAAAATAACAATCTTTTAAACAAAAATGCACGAAAGTGAAGACTGCACAACTTATTCGAGCAGTGTAGCGGTGTCCTTAATGTTATACATTTTGTCCACCTCTTTATAAAACTTGCATATAACCCATTCCTCATTTGTAACTCATACCAAAAGCAACGTATTAAATGTTTACATTGTGCACAAAGAATAATCACAGATGAACCAATATTCAGTTTCTACCGAAGATCACAATTAATATTATAAATCCAGAGTTGAAAAACTTAGGATTTTAACTTAGGAAGTTATCTACATGCTAAAAGGAGCAGAGTTACTACAGATATGATAGATACATTAAACATAATAAGTAAAAAAAAACTAGATGCTAGAGATATAATCCAGCCACAAGTGGCTCTCCGTTTCATCAAGCTCTGATACAAATATAGGTTATTTCAGTGCCTGGTGACACAGTTAATCTATTCATTGCCACTCGAGCCAGCTGTGTAGTGTAAAGTGAAATACATAAATTTGCTCCCCCTCCTCATGCACCTACCACTGCTAGCCAGGGAGTGCCACCAATGGAGCGTGAGACACGCATGTTCTGACGCCAACACACAATGTGTGAAAAAGGACTGCGACGTCACAGCCTGCCCTCAGTTCCACGCATTCTAGTAGAGCCCTGGGGCAATGTAATAGACTTACTAAGCAGTAATTACCAGATAAAATGTGTCCTGTTATTGAGGTAGCAGCCCAGAGTATCATAAAAAATAAAATTAAAAAAGTATGAATTAACAGTTGTGAGACGTGTATGTGTGTGTGTACAAATACTAAGAATATTCACATACTTCTATTTGTCATATAATACTAGTTAACTCACTAGTTTTGGAGATATATAGTGCACTCTGTAGAATGCCTTATAGGCGTTTCAAACCCAGCCTCAAGGACCATCAACAGGCCAGGTTTTAATGATATCCTCTCCTAAACAGAGGTGTTAAAATAACTGAACTAGCTCCCCAGAAGTACAGTACCAAATTCTGGTCTGTTGTGAAGACAGATAATGAATGGATAGATAGATAAATAAAATATGCTATCTATAGCATATATTCATTACCAAACTGCTCTGTGAACAGTTATTTATATAAATATGGTACGAAGCCAAGACTTGACAAATTCAGGGAGCCACAACTATTAAAATTTTACTTATTAAAAATGTTGGACATCTCCTGAACTTGATAAAAAATAACTAAGAATAGTGATTCTAGTTTGACACATTTAAGTAGAGCAACATAAATGGGAGAATTTAATAGTGATGTACAATTACAGTGGTTCCTTCTGGAGACAAGATCTCCAAAACAACAATAATGTCGCTCTCACAATGTAAACTAAGTTACTTTGACATTTTTGCATGTTTTAAATAAAAAAATTAAATATTTGTAACCCTGCCCTGGTTTTCAAATAGGCATATTAATCTAGGTTGACAATATTTATCTGAAGAAAAAAGGAGCCAGACAGTTTTTTTTTTTTTTAGGGAGCCAGATTATGGATTTGTTCTAGATATATATGCATGATAGCTAACACAATTAGGAAGCAATAGCAAAATGTTAAGAGCAATGGATCCCTGACTCCAGGAAATTGTCAAGACCTGATCTAGGTGACTATTGTAAAATGTAACTAACCCTTTCCTACACAATGAAAGGCAGTTAGGGGTTGGTTATAATGCAAGTCGCGCTGACCATGGTGTACTATACAATTTTAAGCAAAAATCAAGTGATGTGATAAATTGTTGATGTATTTGTGTAGACACAGGTATACACACTTCTATATCTTTACATGAGTGTACATGAGTGAGCCTGTTGTGAGCAGTCAGATGTGTGACTCAAGCGCAGGACACGCAGGGGGGGGATGGTCTGCGGAGAAAGGGGGGGGGGGGGGGGGCAATACATTTTCAGATGTCTGAGCGCTCTCTTTTGTTTCTCTCCTTTCAGAACTCTTGTTGCCATAACACAAACTCTGGGCCTTGTATTTATCTGCATGATTGCCAGGGAGAACACTGCTTTTATTTTATTGTGTGTCTTGTTCGTGTGTGAGAATCAGCGTTTGCGAGCTAAATGCCTGTGTGTCAGAGTGCTGTGCATTGTTTGAGAGAGAAAATCCTATGTTAGAAGTCAACTATGTGCACGGTTCAAGAGAAGTGTTTGAAAAAAAAGAAATATATAGAATAAATGCAAAAGTTTAAATATATTTTTCTAACCGTATAAATGTTGTGCCAGTGAATTGGGGTAAAGCAAAACATTAAACAAGGACTGTAATCCTATGCATATACAGAGACTGTGTGTGACAAGAAAATGTGCAATACATAATGTGAGTGAACAGAGGTGTGTAAATAAACATGGAAAAACAAGTTTGTGATCTTGTGGGTGCTCGGCTGCGAGTGAGTATGAGCTATAGGAAAATCAGGAGCAAATGTTAGAAGTCTATCAACATGCAATAACCTGCCTATCACTGGGAAAGTCCAGTCACATGTGCTATACGTAGTATTTCATTTATATATTCTACTAGTTATAAGGTGATACTATAGTCCCAGCTATATCAGCTTGGCAGTTCAATGGTTAACTTCCCCACCTCTGCCCCCATCATCCCCCTGGGGGGAACTGAGACTTATTTTGGGTACTCTAAAGAAACCGCAGCTCTGTTCTGGGATCTACCACCCCCAACAAGCGAAAAGGAGGTTTTTCAGAAGTTGCCAGGAAGGGAGATGGTTTCTTACAAGTTATGACAGAAAGCAAAATAGCCCAATTAACAGTAGTTTATGAAGCCTTTTCTTAGTTTTATTTTTTATTATTCAAGGCACACAATCTGTGTCAAAGTTGCAGTAAATAACACAAACCAAAATGGTGTATCCTACAGAAGAGCCACTGAAGTCCCAGATTTCTATTGTGCATTTAAGAGCATGTTATATACAATAAAGATATTTTTTGGAAGCGAAAAAAAATATAAAAAAAAATGTAAGAAAAGTAATAAATTCACATTGAAATAGGTAATAAACAAAAAGGAACTAAGTACTGAATTGAAGTAAACTTGAGGAAGTGTAAACATGGACCCATTAAGAGGCTCCTATCATCACGGCTTATCTGCATTAAAGGCATACCTAAGTTTTTGCATGAAAACATCCCAAAATAAAAATGAACAAACTCACGCTGATGTTTGCTAAATCTCTTTAGTTTGCAAGCAGTTTTTCCAGAGTTAACACCCCTGCATATCCCTGTTAAAATTGACATAACATTCAAAACTTGTTTTGGCCAATCACAGGCAGCTATACATTTATATACATTGTACCAATCTGTAATAGCAACGTGTGCAGGAAGGAATCATGGGAGGTGTAGTCCTCTGGAGAGGGAAGTAGGAGGAGGAGTCAGACACTGATCTGTAGGTCTCTTCATTGCGCTGCTGCTGGCTTGAAGGTTAGTAAAGGGTTACAATCAATAACCAAATGCAGTGTTTCTATTTGTAGGTACACTGGGTCTATGTAGGCAGCTCTGGGGTGTGGAAAACAAGTTAAATAAAATAAATCTGTATATGTATAGAATGACCCAATGCAATGTGTTCCTGATATAATGAGCATGAGTTGGATTAGAATAATAATAATAATAATAAAAAGGTAAAAACAGACAAACTTAGATACGCCTTTAAAAATAAGTGATATTGATGATGCATAGGCATCATATCTGTAACAATACAAAGAGATACTGGTACTGTACATACACATATTAAAAAGCATGCAGATACAATCTGTTCAGATATTCACATGGCTGCCTGTACCTTTGTTTCAAGTAACATGTCTGGACTAAAGTGGGGCAAAAAAAAAAATCTGTTCCTGTCTCACTTCGCAATGGACCAAAACAACTTTTTGTAGATGTCTTACATCCAGTACAGGCAGCAATTTCTAGGATGTATTTTGAAAATACTACAACCACTTTCCCACAAAAAAAAAAAATTCAAAGCAAGAAAACTGAAGTGATAAAAAAAAAAAAAAAAAGCTAATAAAAAACCCAAAAGCAGAAGAGTAATTATTATTACAATGCGGTCTAAATCATATTTAATAGAGTGGGTTTGCTGCTTCATTAAATAACCATTTCTGTGGTAAAAGGGGCAGGAACACAATATACATCAATGATAGTATTTGTTACATATTAAAAAAAAAAGTGTTATATTAAGCACTGTAGGTCTTTAAAAAAAGGGAAATTTACAGTGATTTTGTTTTCAGAGATCTTTGTGGTTTTAACATTTTAGGAACAGTGGAAAGTTTATTAATGTGCGTTGTGCATCCCCCAACAGTGACCTACCCCTATATAGCAACGGTCAGTCAACAAGTCAATGCATAGATATTACATTGAAAATAACAGGCACATAAGGCTATTAGTTTCATACTTGTAACTAGTCATTTTATCTTGAATTTTCAGAATTGTGGCCTAGTGACCACATTTTGTCCCCCTCCTATGAAACTGGCAGCAGAAAACATTCCTGGAAGCTTTTGCAAATTGAACTTGTGAATTTTTTTTTATTTTTTTTTTTAAATGGGAGCTCCTGACATCATAAGGTCATAAATGATGTTGGAGCTCCCGTCCTAGCTATTCTCTGCAGCACAGCTGTTCAGCAAGAAAGTAAGCATGGAATGGCTGCCCTAATAAAACTAAGACTATCCAAAAACCAGGAAGAAGAGAAGACATGAACCAGAAATGGCGACTGCTGGAGGAAAGGCTAGCAAATTATTTCACTGCTGTGGTAGCTCCATATAGGTATGCTGTATTTGAGCACATGATTTCCACATCAGCTTATACTTCTATGTAATGATATGTGAATGTACAACAATCACACTAGATAACTAAATTTGAACACCTTACTCATATCACTTTGGAAGAGTTACAAAAAAACATGCAACAGTAGCCATGAACCTATTTGGTTCTCAATGAAAAGGTACACCTGCAATTAAAAGCTCTGCTAATTTGTATATACTGTACCAAATACATAAAACCTTCGGCCACTAAAATACTAATTCTACATTAATAATAACAATAATAATAAGTGTGTGTGTGTATATATATATATATATATATATATATATATATATATATATATATATATATATATATATATAAACAAGCACTATGTACATTTGATTATATGCTCAAAAACAGGGCCCTCCATTATTTAAGGTGTTAAGTTTGTTTTTTGCCATGGACTAATCCCCTGTACAGCGCTACGGAATATGTTGGCACGATATAAATAAAGATAATAATAATAATAATAAATAATATCTCATTTTTTATCCCATTGCTGAACTATCATCTACCCCTTCTGCTGGGAGGCAGGGGAGGAGAAGGAGGGAGGAACCAAGACCGATTATATTCTTGGAATACATCCAATTATGCATTAAATCCAACTCTTCCAAGAAGAGTTAGGGCATATGTTGAAAGAGGTATTTGCCTTCCTGAGGTCAGATGAACAGGACCAAGCTCTGCACTGTATGTTGGTACAGTTGTGTGAATTTGTGTTTATGAGTAAATAGTACTGTAAAATGCATGCAAGTGTTTTGGATTGTGTGCCCGGTCAGAAATATTTTTCATAAGGTATACATTACAGCCTAACCTTATAGTGTGTACAAAGAAAAGTGCAGTCTAAAAAGGAACACAACTTTAATGTAGCATTGGCAGAGAAAAGTGTACAGTGCCAGTGTCTTTACCGTCATAGACACTTCTTAATAGGGCAAATCAGGAAAGAACCCCTTGCTCAGTGCAATGTGGGTGAAATCCACAGATCAGATGCAGTGATTAGAATTACTGACCCTTAACATTCTTAAACAGAAGATGTCATGAACATCATTGTTTACAGGGACACTAGCCATATTTATATGTCCGGCCTAGCCTTCTATTATCGTTTATTTATGCACCATCTAGCACAAAAACGGATAAATCTCCCCAAACCTTTGCATCCTAGGCAATTATATTAACACAAGTGCAGCTCAGAACATCAAACAGAAACAACCCACCACACTTTACCTAACCAGAGCCAATTAAAAGATCCTAAAGACTAGGCTTAGCTCCATGTAAAAGACTAATACAGGACATTTCCTTTTGGAGGGAGATCTCTTGCACAGATCTGACAGGCTGAGGCTTGTATATGACAGCTTAACGGTCCCCTAACTAAGGACTTGCCAAATTCCAGAAGCCACTGCCTCTAAAAATATCCTGCTGGCCCCTAACTTTTTCATTTATTATACATATTTTTCTATATGAAGTCTCTTTCCTAAAGACATTTGTCTGTTACTTAAGTCCTATACTAATGGGTCAACCCCTGCCCTAACTCTTCCAGTGCCATGGTAAGATCAGTAGGTGGTTGAGTGAAATCAAAACAGAAGAAATTTCATATTAATTAAAATAAGAGGTGAAAAAAATGTATTTGGTGGAATCACTCTAAAGGACACATTTCATAAGCTCTTCTATATCATATTATATTGCTCATGTGCACCAATCCGGTGGTTTTAATTTCATAGAAAGTTTCTGGATTTCACTTGGGATATAATATACCTCAGTATCTATTTACTTATATACTTTATTTTATGAAGAGGCACTTAGAAGTTCTGTTTTACTGCCTAAAAATCAAACAAACATTACCTGCTTGGGTCTGCCCTCTGCAGCTCATGAATATGCAGACTGACTAGTATGAGGCACTGCAAGTACTACAATCAGTAACCAATTCAGCAATGTCCTGCTGAGAAATGGTCCCCGATAGTCTCTGTACGGCTGGATGTGTAGTGTCCTAGTCTGTATCTCCATACACTGCAGTAGGCAGACCCACACAGAAACTATTTTTTTGATTTTAGTTGGTGTAAAAACAGGAACTGATGAGTGCTTCTTAATATAAAAGTACATAAAGAGTAAATATTTAGGTATATTATATACCTAGTAAAATCCAGAAGACATCCAAATCCCTTTAATTCAATGCATTACACTTGCTCACAGTAAAAAACAGAAAATACACAGTGACACGGACCAGTGCACACACACAATTATATACACACACACACACAGTACTTGTGTGCATCACAAATACATAACCAGAGTATTTTCAGAGAAATGGGTAATTAGGTCTCATGTTAATTTATCATATGTCCACTGCTAGAGTTTAGTAGACTATGTGGCGTACTCTAGACTTTCTGGATTCAGCGTACCTCATAGACTTGTCTCCAAGAAACAATTTAACCCAGGAGCGTTTTCTATTAAATTCATATATAAAGAAAGCATGTTACATAGTAATTTAGGTTGAAAAAAGACTTTCAGTCCATCAAGTTCAACGTTTTAAGATTTCCTCTCATCCGCAATATGCAGAATATTAATTAATTATTTAATTTTACCAATGCTTCTGATATCAAATCATATTTTTGCATGTCCTAAATGCTGAATGAGCCTTCTATGAAAAGTTACACCCCAGAATGTAGCTCTAATGATCAGAGGTATAGCAGTGCAGCTGGGCAACACATGATGGTGGCTGGGGAAGTACTACATAATGAGGTCACGGAAAGCAAAGTATGTGCCTATACGCAAGACAATTATTCCTCTTCATTTTTCACTGACCTCTCGCAGTGAATTTACCATGCTTTCCAACTATCCAAAATAGTGTTAGGTGTTCTTATGAGGGTGCACCATGTAAATGATACATTCTCAAATTACTGATAACATCCCATAGGTTGCCAGGAATCTCTAGCTGGTGCTATGACCAGGATACTAAAAAAAAAAAAAAAATATGGGGAAGATTTCCTCTGCGAGCAATGCATTTTCTACTAACAAAAGATAATATCTTGTTCCACAACTGGTCTACCCCTTCACCCATCACTCTCTGTCCCCTTACAAAGAAGTCACAGATTACTATCTCTAAACCATAGCAGACAAT
Organism: Discoglossus pictus; assembly: GCA_027410445.1. Lineage (NCBI taxonomy): Eukaryota > Metazoa > Chordata > Amphibia > Anura > Alytidae > Discoglossus > Discoglossus pictus. The sequence continues at coordinate 253,152,438 of CM050163.1, forward strand.
TCAGTTCATCTCTGCCACCACAACAGTTATAATACAGCACACCACCTGTTTCACACCCCAGAACCACACCACAGTATTACACAGAGCCAACAGGAGGGGTTATAGAGAAACGTTATGGGGAGAAGTTATAGACTAGGAGATATTATAGAGAGGTTAGGCAAAGCAACAGGAATGGGTTATATCAGTAAAAGTCAACCTGGTTCCTTCCGCCTACTATTGGGCGATTCAAGCTTTCATGGTGCGCAGTGTATTCGCTAGGTGGCGTTTTTGCCGAATGATGTCACATGCCGGGGACCGGCAGCACAAGCCTTGATTGGTTGGAGAGCTGGTGAGAGCCTAGGGCCGGCAGTCAGGACTAGATAACTATCTAGGGTACAGGGTGATGCATAGCTAGGGTCATATGATTTATGTAACCAGAAATGAGATGGGATAAATTCTGAGCTACTGCGGCACTGGAGGGGGGGGGGGGGGGGTGTTACCATCAAAAGTGGGTGGTAGGTAATGAAAGGTTGACGACCCCTGGGTTAGATGGAAGGCATTATATAGAAGAGTGATATGTGGTGAGACTTAGGGGTTTATAGGAGATGCTATATTACAAAGCAACAGAAGAAGTCAAAAGGGAGATGATATTATAGGGAGGGGTAGCAATATACACAGACACAGAGCAATAAGGAGTTATGTGGAACAACCAGATATATTATAGGTAGACATATGGAACAATATGAGGAGTTAGAAATATTCATGAAGGTGTTTACATAGTGCAATAAAAATAGATGGAGAGATCAGGACAAGTAATGACAATTTATAATAACGGTTTACAGTGAAATACGGCTACTAGAGAAAGAGGTGGCATAAGTAATAGAAGGATATTTAATTGGCTACCCATTCACTTTAATACAATCTGAACAAAGAGAAGGGGATGTCTTTACCTTGTCCTCCAAACTGTGTGCTGGCCAGTGTAGTGGGTCTGGTCTTTCCATTAGCCACAGGCAGTGGGAACATCTGGAAAACAAGAAGAAGGAGCTTTGAGGAACAGAGTTAGCAAACAGACAGGGATTAAAAAAAACAGAGGGGTGGCACCCACAGCTTATGAGAAAGATACAGCAACACGAGACAATATGACTACCTGTTGTAAAACCTCAGCAGAGGTGCTAGAGGCTATTACAAAAAAAAAATGCAAGCGTAGTCACGTAAAGAAGTGAAGAAGGGGCTGAGATTTTACACTAGGTAGAAAGAGAAACAGCTCTTGTATGTCACTAAAAAGGCCCATGGACAGATTTATATTCGAAATGCAAGAAAATTACATATTTTGTTTGCCAGTTTTCACAATCGTATAATCTCTCTTATGAAGGCATCCTAAAAATACCTCCACTAATCTCTCTCCTTCCTGTAATCTCTTAATATCATCCTTATTTAACTGTCTATGGACAGAGGGAGAAGTGGAACATGGTGTCAGGGAAAGCTCTGAGATGTGTAACGGGGAAAAGGAAAAAAAAAACACCTACAAAAGCCAATTAACATGATGTCTAGATAGATAGCTATTTCAGTCAGGACATCACCTCTTATGCCTAAGGGAGTTATACTGAACGCTTAGCAAGACCAAAGACACTGATGCCTGGCAAATAAAAGACTATTTAATAGGTTTATGTATTTTTGTCTAACCCTTTAGAACCTTTCTATTGGCCTATGAGGTCATATAGTATATATTTGTGCAGAAGCTAGTACTATATAATTGTGTGAACCAATTTCCTTGGGGAAAAGAATTGCTAATACAGCCTCTGTGATAGCTTAGTGAATCTACCCCATAGCTATACACTGAGGGATGGAAGGAGGGAGAGACAGATAACACCTAGAGCAGGATTTACTAACTTCCAGCAGGGACATAATTTTTGTATACATTATCCCTTCCCTGGCTGCTCACTAAATTTGGGAGGTCCTAAATTTCATAGAAATGTATTATCCTCTGCCCTAGAAGCAAGAAAAATGTCAAATTAAATCTGCTATATCATTACAATGATATACATTATTATTACAAGCAGGAACATAGTGTTAGACATTCCACAATTTATATACGTGTACAGATTTAACCACACGTACAGTATGAGATTATATATATATATATATATATATACACACACACACACACACTCTCTCTTCCTGTTATATAAACCATTCAGATTATATAGGAATGTTGACCCCCAAACCCCATTCTTTGCATCAACTATTCCCATGGAGTTTGAATTCATATTGAGCAAAGAAGTGGGAGGGAGATTCCTTTCAGAAGCAGAAGAGAACAGTTTGCTCTGCACACACACAGCAGCATCTTAATTAAGCATTCGGATTAAACAATCTGCAGAGGTTCATGCCGGGGACCCCCCCACTACTGTGCAAACGGTAGCTTCCTCCCATTGCAGGGGTAGGGTGTGAGAGTTATGGTGGGAGGCAGGTGGGGGGCTCCCTCTATTTCCTTTTCACTTGCGTGGGAGGAGAATTCACTGTTCTCATTAACTCTGGGAAACCCCTCTCTCACACAGAATTAAGTGGCAGGGAGGTGAGAAGTTTGACTCTAAATGGCTGGGACCCTCTAGGAAAGGTGTCAGTCAGGATGTGAAAGCAGAGTAAAGGATCCCCTCCCCCTCCCTGTGATGTGATCTAACACATGGGTGCTGGGCAGCATCTAGGACTGTCGCACTAGGTAAAATCTCTCCTAAAAACAAGACCATTCACTTTCAACTTCCTTAAATCTTTTGTTAATGAGGTGACTGCATTTGTAAACAACTGTCTGGAGGCGGCACTTAAATGTTCAAAAACATAAATGTTCAAAAACTTGCATGCTCTTCCTTTTTGGTGAGGTATTACATGTATCTTTCACATCTCCATCAGAAGATTCTTAATTAACCTAAACATGTACCATGTGCTTCTGTAAAGAAATAGCACCAGCGTTCTTCAATTTACAGGTCCTTATGAGAGCATTCTTAATGATTTTTTGCAAATCTGTAAAATTTGTACTCCTGAAACCAGAGAGGTTTCCCATACATGAAATTAAACAGAAAACAAAAATTAGAAGACAGAGTCACTGTTTCAGCCACATTTTCTAAAACATGTCCTAAAAGCCACCGATTGGTAAATCCTGTTAAACACTGTACCAAGCCATACAATGTTTCAATAAATGAGCGATTAAGAACTTGGGGTATTCGACACATATGCATTGTGGGTGTTGACAAACATAAGGAGCCAACTAGACTTGTGATGAGCCAGGAAAGGCAGTGGGTATATAGACCTATATAATAAAACCACACTTTTACCATGGAAGGGTCTTGTAATGTATCACTTTAGTTAGTTTAACAGAGAAAAACAAGACAGAGAAGAAAAAATGTCAATGAAACTTCCCCCACGTTTCCACAAACTTAAAAACCAACAGCCATACCTCTCATAAAGGTCAACTTTAAAACTATCACTTTACCAAACACCAACAGGGCAGCGCACTGAATCAATATTATCTACATAACAAAATCCCTCATGCACTTATATAACTCCCACCCAACCCCTGCAAACATGTAAAAACTCTCTCCTGGATGCCAGCACCTTTACCTTGAACACAAAAATACCCCACTCACATCCAAAATGGCAAATTAACCTGTTGGACCCATATACTCTTTCCACATTCCAACTAACACGATCAACCTAGTCCCAAAACACTTTCTTTAGAGATTGGCAAGTTTATGTTAAAGAAGCCCATACCACTTTCTGTGGCTAAAGATTACTTTCCTACCAAACCATGCTAACTGCAAGTCTACACCTCTCCTGGCAAGTTGTTCCATAAATAAAACTAGCTTTTTCTTCCAATATACATGTTTAATACAAGACAGTGTATAAATAAAATAAACTGCAATTATGTTTTTTCTGCAGTTGACTTCACAACTTGTGTGTGTGTGTCGTTCAGTCATGACCGAAACTGTGACCTCACGGTCATAACACACCATGATGATCCACTTGGTATTCATGGCAGACACTGGAGTGGGTTGCCAGTTCCTTCTACAGTGGACCACAGCATACTGCTCCTGGTATTCCTAGGTGGTCTCCCATCCAAGTACTGACTTGTCTTACGTTGTGTGCACTTCACAACTTAAGACAATATTAATCACTAATCCAAACTTTCCAATACTGTATAATAATATTACAGTTTATAACATAATAAAATTTGTGTAAATTTTTTTTTAAAAAAACACACCACATGCTAATGGAAATGTTTATCATATTTCTGCGGGGCTGAAAACCAGCATAAGCATATTATTATTTTCTGGACATAAAAATGCTAATTCCGAACTGAAGTAATAAAGCCTTCTACAAGACAGGGTGTTTATGTACAATGTCTTTTTGATGTGATAACAGATTAGAAAGGAAGAAGAGAATATACATATCAAATATGAAAATGTCTACCTCTCACAGGAAGAAAAAAAAAAAGTCAAGGGACTGCACAAAAAGCATCTGTGGCACTTTGAGATATGAATTACTTTCAAGATCCTGGCTATTGAGTTTGACATGAGAAGTACAAATGTAGCATATGTAATGGAGTGCAAGTGACCCTCATTTAGTTGAGTTTAATACATTCCATACATATCACCTGTAGGACACATGGTTGTATGTATATTGACACATTTAGAATAACAAAAACATTTACAAGTCAAAAGTAACATTTCCAGAGTCAGTGTTATTAGGTTCTTATTTATGCCGTATACTGGTTTTAAACTGAGAAGGAAATGTAAACAATGTATTTTGAATCACGCCCGATTTAGAACATGAACTTGTTTTAAGGGGCAGTTCCAACGAAAACTCACCCAGTCAGTCAAATGTGCCATAAAATGTCAATTCATTTTGAGTGGGGGATGAAGGAGCAAATCCAAAAGGGAATGGGCTTCAAAATTCACTGAGATAGTAGCTTTCATTAGTTAGCATATATTCAATGCAATCCAGTTTTATAGAGCTTCAGAAAATAATCACTCATATTTTTGGAGGTGACCAACATTTTAAGAAGCATGAGCAAACAAGATCTATGGATTTAGTCCGACAAAGCCCGCTTTGATGTCTGGCGCTTATATACAGATAATATATATATATATATATATATATATATATATATATATATATATATATATATATATATATATATATATATATATATATATATATATATATATATATATATATACACCCCCCCCATGTTCTTGGTGCTTATATACCAGGTAATACACACACAAACACACCATGTTCTATAGCTTCTTATGAAGGGACAAAAATAACATGCACATTTGATTGGCTACCAAATCTCCTAGTCATTGACATATTCAACATTGTGCGCATACAAACTCACACAGTAAGGCAAACGCTTTACAAAAAAGTGTGTGGAAAGAGGACATCGTATTTTACACACAGAAAGGCCTACTACTTATGTGTCTGCCCCCTCCTCTGTGCCCACACAGTAAAGTTTCAGCACTTCTGTATGACACAGCTGTCTGAAAATGTTTAATGAGATACCCCACCCCCACTATTCCTGGAACCCCCAAAGCCAAGAAAAAGGATAAACTATCCAGACAGACAGAAAATATATATATAAAAGGTATAGATACTTAAAAAACACACACAACAAAACAAGATTTTAAAACTTGTTTGAGCCAAAGTATTTGAACACTCACGAGGTAACATTTGTGCAAGACCTCAAGCACACATCCCATACCCATAATAATGACTATCCTAAACATATCAATATACCTTGTGAGTTTTTGTGGTAGGAATCACTACCTTCATAAATTAGGTTTCTGTTTGGCCGTTCATCCTTTTAAATATACTGACAGTCTTTTGAAGATACACCCACAATTATCACAGCAGATAAACGGGAGGACCCAAAAGGAAGTCATACAATGTCAGGTATCTGATCACAGGAGTTACAGATGTGGTTGTACTTATACAAATGTACATAGTGGAAATGTAATCGCTCTATTATTTTGGAAGTTTATTGACTTTTTATAAACACAAAAAAATAAAAAATTACAAAAAACTCATCAGCGGGAATAACACTATTATTTTTGTGTTAGCATAACTATTAATCCTCTTGCCCCACAGGCTAATCACCATAGGTAAGGGGTGGCACACAAAAGGTAAGTGATAGTCCCTCTTACTTACCATGCTGAAGTCTAGCAGGTCACTTAATTCTTTGTCAGTGCCCACTGCGGTCATTCTTTGCTGCTGATTCATTCTCCCCCAGATTTACAGGTGGTATCCCTAAGATGAAGAGAAAGAAAAATAAAGATTGTGTAAGCTCAATCACCAGGAAAGAGACACTGAAATCTGCTGCCACCATGGCTTGTGATCTAAACTACTGCATGACTCATAATAGAGCAGACCCATTTGTTCACGTGTAAACTTAAAGTATTATATTCAATGCTGCTTCCTATCACACTGAAATATGATTTACAGTGAATAAAAAGCTGTAAAAAAGGACAGTAAACCATTCCCATCTAATTCCGACAGGCAGCAATATGAAATGCAACATGGAAGGGATACATGTTTACCACCCTCTCCCCCACCCCATTCTTTATTGTAATGTCACTGCTCCTTCCGGTAATTATTATCGGTAGTGAGACTTTAAAAACATGTTTTTTTTTCTTCTTTTCTCACAAGCTCCATTAGAGAGAAACTAAATATAGCCGTTATCCCAGGGGAAGGGGGGGGGGTCATAAAATATAAAAAGGAACACAATCGGTGTCAGCAAGAGTGAGGATACATACATAGGAATGGGAGGGAAAGGTGGGAGACCATATCACTTAAATAAATAAAGATCCACAGATCTGTACTAAGCTGGTCTATTGAATGTGTTAGAACATTCTGTAAAAATGGAGGTAATTAAATGTGTGTACAGTATTTCCAATCATATCCTTCCAATACAACCAGCTGCCAACCCTACAGCAACTCCAATTATATACTTAATGATTCATGGCAAAGTTAGGTCAAGCTGCCTGAAAGATTAAAACTCTGGGTCGGCAAACTTCAGACTACTTGCACTATAAAAATGTAAACAAATGCTTTTTATCCAGGCATATCAAAAGTTATTACACTGCATATATCAAATCACCTGATAAAAATGACTATTTTATTGTTATTATGCATTAATTCACTGAAATCTATAGAAGTTTCTCGATCAAGTTGCTGTGGTATCAGATTTTTCTAACTTGGTAACTGCATTGGTCAGGAGGCCCCATCTTCTCCTCTGCCTGAAAGTGATGCCTGCTCTGTCTGTATCTTAGTATATCACATAGATGTATACTGGTCTGATACCAGTATAACTGGGTGTTACATGTGTACGCTGATAATCTCCACAATCAGCTCAGGTACAGGGCTGCAGAGCAAAACACTCCGACACACAGAACATTTTTGTCACCTATACTAACAACCTGGTTGCTCTGCTGCTTTTAAGCCACAACTCCCATAGGTGGAAAATGCATGAGTGTGTGGTACATATATTTCTGTAGCCCTCAAACACCCACTGGAGCAAACAACAAAGCCCCAGGCAGTCACAGCTTATGAAGGTTATGGAGTTTAGATACATCATATAAGGCTGGACAAATCTTTGAGGAATTTTTACACATGTATGAAAAGCAAGCAATTCAAACTGAGTATTATTTAGCACAAGAGGAGGTTGAACATACACATTTGCAAAATTTTATATATATATATACATATATATATATATATATATATATATATACACATATATATATATATATATATATATATACACACACATACACACACACAAACACACATATACACAAACACACGCATTTATATACATATACACATACATACACACACAAACACCGTTGTTAATATATTACATGCTTTTGTGTTTTTCTATGAAGGGGGTTCTCTGTGGCTACAGGTGTACAGCCATTTTAAGCTCCCCTGAGAAAAATGTAGCAAGATGTTTTTCAAGCCAACAAAATAGAGAAAGAAATGGATCCGTTCTAAAATTATATTAGATTTTTAAATTATCTAGTCACTTTAAAAATAATTTCAATAAACAATGTTATGCTATAATAAAATAGTATGTTTTCCCAGATTGATTTATTGAATTAAAGCTTTCTTTGATTAGAATAGCACTGACCTGTGTATTATCCAACAGTTCATTATATTACAAAACATTGCATAGAAAATGCATTGTTATAAAAATATACATTAGGCCATTCATATAAATGCAGCATATACTAGGAGCCGGTTTATTAAGAGGAGACGGTTACATGCAATGGAGCAGAATGAAATTGGTTACGGCTGTACGCTGTATGTAACCTAAGGATTTTACTATTTATGTTAGTAATATGAATGAATAGTCTTTAAGGAAAAGAAGTAAGCTTGTGAATAAATATGCATTTAAATATAGCTAAACAAAAAAAAAAATGCATAAAGCTAAGAAGCAAGCTAGTATTTTTAGAGGCAAAACAGAATATTTATAAGGCAAGGCTATGTCGCATGATATCCCTAAACAAAATTTAGGTGCCAGAATTAAGATTTTAGGAGCTGGAAGTACCCAAAGATTAAAAACTGAGACAATGCAGGATGCTGGATTAGTAACTCCCTAATCTCAAAATGGTTGGTCACTACAAAACACCATAGTTTTGGCATATTACATTTAAGATATACGCTTGTTCAGTAATGAGGATTATTGGTCTTGTTGTATATGCCGTTACAAACAAAACATACATGCACACGGACGACACTAGATTACGTACTTCCAGTGATGTGGTACACATACAATTCAAAACCGTGCCATTTGTGTGGTGGTGTGTGTAGTTCACAGAAAATATTAACTGTGAATGGAGTAACATTTGCTCAGGCCTTGTACGTTATCAGACAACAATAACTGGAGGCCTTCACTGACAGGTTCCCTATTAGCTCCCCTGCCCTCCTGGACATCATTTTGACTCTCTTACTGACAATTACAAAAATAGAAACATGTTTTTGTAGTAACTGGTCTTCTGTAGAGATATTAAGATATTTTTCAGAAACCATATGGTTAACTCATTGGTAGCACGAGGGGGCTTTACTCCCCCATCCAAAAGGGGTTAAATTACACAGCCAGTGCAAGAGTCTTTGAAGTTTTTTTTTTTACATTTTAAATCATTCACAGAAGTTTTGACTTTTTTTTCCTCTCAAATGCCTGATCCCCTCTTCTACCCAGTTAACACATAGCAGATGTTTCTGTAGCTCACAGAAAGACTCTCCCCCTCCCTCCCCTCTCCCCACCACCTCCCTCTCTTCTCTCCTCCCCTCCTTCAACAAACTGAGGCCTGTCCAAACTCACTCAGGAAGAACCAATTCCTTATGGACAAAAAGGTTCTCATCCACCATTACACCCCTGCCATTGCGACCCCCCGTCCAGCACGACCCACGCAACAGAGGAGAAAACAAAAATGTATATTCACATACACCATATATGAACACATAGATTCCCCCCTCACCTGACAATACAGCATTTTAGGGCCTGTTGAAAATTAAATAAAAACAAGGCAAAACACATCAAAAAGAAAAATATTTAAGTGTGGGCATTTAAACTTTGGGAAACTACAAAATCAACAACAGGAGAGCAAAATGTGTTTATTTGTATTATTCTGGTTTCTTATTTCACTATATAATTTATAAAAAGACTAGATATTATATCGGCAGTTGTGGGAGAAGGCCATTGTGCCACTCAACAAAAATACAACAGAATGTAACTTGTAGGAGGACATAAAGAGCAGGGAAATAGGCATCCTTACATTACATTTTGTTTAAAAAGGGAATATACAATATTTTGTATAAATAGAGGTTCTTGGGTTTTAAAATCTGCCAGAAAATGTAAATTAAAAAAATTATATATATATATTTTATTTAAAAGTTTTAAACAGGAGAAGGACTGACACAGAAACAAAAAAAAAGAGAGAACTTCTTGCCATAGGGAAAAAATAAACTGTGTCTCAGCAAATTATGGAGGCCCAGAAACAGGAAAACATGGGATATTAAAAGTCCAGTTCATGGTGTTGTGTTATTAAAAGTACAAAGAAAGGAAACCCGCTTGGCAGCATAGCTTACAATTAAATACAAAGTAATATTCAAATACAAATATAAGCACTTTTTGAAAATGCAAAAGGGAATAACTTATAAAAAAAAATGTAAAAAGGTGAATATATAAAAATAGTGTATATGTAAAACAATTATATATATATATATATATATACACACATCACATATACACACACACGATAAACAATGAAGTGTGCACAAGTCCATGCAAGTATTCCATATACATAACTACATTTAGATTTAGACATATATGAATGTATTTATATAAATATATATATAGATATACCTCTTTACAAAGTCCACATCCAGGAGGTTTGCATGGAGCAGGGAATGAATACTTCAATCCCCCCCAGATGAAGTAGGTCTGAGCAGGGAGAGATTATCCCAGCTGGGGCAGTGAGTCAGAGCTGGGGGGGTCTGAGGACTTTTTTCCTTCCCTTCCTTTTTGTGGGGTCCCTCCTGTGGCCCCCTCCTTGCTGGGGGGGGGTGTATTTGGGGGAGGGGGGGTGCAGATGTCTGTGTGTCTCCTGGTCTGAGAAGCAGCAACTGTAACTAGTTGTGGTGCTACAATGTAACAGAGAGAGAGTGAGGAGGAGGCAGACCACCCCTCCCCCGCTGTACAGCCCACACCCCCTCCTCTCTATAGCCCACACCCCCTCCATACAGCTCTCCCCTCCCCCCATCATTACTCCAGGCCCACTAATGCCCCAGCTCCAGGCTGCCCCTCCCCATTATGCCCCCTCCTGAGTCAGATCCACCCCTTGCCCCTCACACTTCCTATTTACCTGATTAAATACCCCCTGTGCTCCCATTATTCTGCACCCTGTGTTGTCCTTAATTGCCCCACCTTCCTCTTCCTGCCCTCACAACTGCTCCCTGACTTACCATTCCTTCGTCTCTAATGACCCCCTCCTTCTCCTTGTTGCCCCTGGTATCCCTCCTGCCCTAAAAATTACCTCTCACAACTGCCCCGCACGTCTCTATATACCTCAGTTGTTGTATTAATCACTGCTTCTGTGCATCGGCCCTGCACTACTCACCCACCGTCCGTTTTTTGCCCCCCAGTGCACCCCACGGAGCCGGAGGGCGGGAGCCAGGTACTACTTTCTCTCCCTCCTCCTCCGGCGGAAGAACACACACAGGAGATCAGCGGAGTAAACGAAGGAGAGTCACCACGCGACAGACAACGTTCACCTCTGCAGCCGTCCAACCAGGAGCTGATGCACGCTGACAGGCAGCAGCTCTGCCCAATGGGCGAACAAAGCTGGCCTCGTTCTGAATTATGTCGCCCACTTGCGTTCTTGCTGTTGCGAGGCCGCATTGAAGTGAATGAAATTGTTTGGTCGGAGAAGCCGCCCGCAGCATATTTTGAAAATGTGATTTTATATATATATATATATATATAATATATATATTTATATTATATATATATATATATATATATATATATATATATATACACTCACACATATACTGTTGTAATGTGCTTGTTAAATAAATCATATTTTAATAGACAAACTGTCCTGTCACTTAATACACATACATATCATATCCAAATAAAATATTATATTTTGCTCTAAGCCTGGAAATAAATCTTTCATATTGTCCCATTATACTTAATAAACATATAGGCCCCTCATTCAATTGCAATTTTGCCAATTGAATAGGGCTCTAAATGAGCACATAACATATATTTTTTAAAGAAGCTTTTAGTTTGTGAAAACATTGCTTTTGGATAGGTGCTTACTAACTAAAAACTTCTTTAAAAAAATATGTACTGGCTTATTTTAGAGCCTATTCAATTGGCCAAATTGCAATCGAATGAGGGCCTTAGTATCTGCAAGTACACAATCAAGGTGCCCCCAGCTCTCAGGCTCCTATGAATATTATATATATATTATAATGTAAAGTTTGCAGGTTTCTCAGTCTTGTTCTGTGCTTTGGAAACAAGCTCTATGTACTATCTCTGCATATGTGCTACTATTGTTTTTTTTATTGTTTTTGCCTTGTATTTAACCCCTTATAGTATTGCTACAGAATATGTGGTGCGTTACAAAAAAAAAAAAATATATTATATATATATATATATGTCGTCGGAGAGTCCAGACATGACAATTATATATTATTTCAAATATTTCTATTCTATATCACACCCAATACTTTTCATGTAACTAAATATACTACTGTGTATTTATTGATGTGATACACTCCACACATACAAAGCAGTATACATTTGTTCAATTTACATACATGTTTAAATAACACTAGACATTAAAAAGCTATGTTTTATTCTGAACCACATTTTATCAACAGATATTCCCAGTAGTAACATACAGATGTGAGAGCTGGACCATAAAGAAATCATGAGCGCCATAGAAGTGACGCCTTTGGATTGTGGTGTTTGAGAGACTGCTTAGAGTCCCTTGGACTACAAGAAGATCCAATAAATCAATACTTCAGGAAAGCAAGACAAACTGTTCACTTAAAAGGTATGATCATGAGGCTAAGGCTCAAATATTTCGGCCTTATTATGAGACAGCGGTAGATTCCTAGAAAAGACTGTGATGCTGGAAAGATTGAAGGCACAAGAAGAAAGGGACGACGATGAGTGCAGAGATGGATAGATGAGGTTCACTGAGCAATTGATGAGAACTTGATGGAGCACAGAGGGGCAGTGGCTGAGAGATGCACCTGGCTTGCTGTGGTCCATAGAGTCACAGAGAGTTGGACGTGACTGAATGACTAAATAACAACAACAACAAACAACAACATAGGACTATGGAAATCATTCACTAGACTATCGCCTGGTTGCATGGCTATTGTCCCCAATAGAAAACAGTAGTGAGAAAATTGCCAATCCCCTGGCGCTGCTAATTACACTTCCCATATGGTTCTACGTTATTCCTATTACCACTACAGCCACAAATAAAGGAGGCCTTTCGGTTAGTCCAGTGTAAGATGGCTTCCAGTTATGTATTCCCTCATGCCCTCTTGTATGGCACAGACAGGCCCAGCCAACGCGCTTGTTTACAAACCTCTTGGATATTATTTGTGGCAGTGATAAGCGTGGTTGTGGTTGCTGTTGGCTGGCTTCCCCACTGCCCCTGGATATTTTCATTTAGGGATTGGGTGCAAATAAATGTAAGGGGAATAATAGCAGGTTAATTGGCCTGGCAAATTGCCACGTTAGACATTTTCTGTGGTTTATTAACCCATACAGGTGTACGGTTCAGTGTTTTCTTGGAATATTTCATATAAACATATCTTGTGTGTTTCAGCGCATTATTGTGTGATGGTGTAAATGTGTTTACATCCAATGTAATAGTTACTCAGCATTGCAGTGGTTGTGTTGTTCTTTCTTTATTAAACTATTTCCTATAGAAAGTTTACCATCACAGCCCCTTTGATAGCTTAGTAAATATTTTGTTATTATATCTTTATGTTACTACATCACCCTACATGTTCTATCTGTTTGTTATAGCTGCATATGTCCAGTGATATAATACAGAATATACTGCAATAATCTTATTTTTCACCTATATAACTACGCTAATATGTTCTAATCTAAAATAACAAAATTCATGTATAAATAAGGTCAAATCCTTCCTGTGGAGGTGCTGGGGATACCTACAGTATTGGAGAATGGCCAGAACACACTTACCTATTAGTTCTAATCTGTAAAGTGATAATCTGTTTAAATCGGTTTCTGTGCTTTTTGTTGTTTTGTCATTTCTGACTCTCCGGGACCCTATGGACCACAGTACGCCAGGCACATCTATTGTTATGTCTCTGGTCGTGCCCATCCATAAGGTTTTCCTGGCAAAGATACTGTAGTGGGTTGCCAGCTCCTTCTCCAGTGGATCACGATTTGTCTAATCTCTCTGCTATAACCTGCCCATCTTGAGTGACGCTACATGATATAGCTTACAGCTTCATTGAGGTACATAAACACCTTCACCACAATAAGGTAGCAATCCAGAAAGGGGTTTCTGTGCTACGTTACTATATCACAATAAACATTTTATAATTTAATTTCAACATACTTATGAGTGTCCTATTATTGCATATTATTCTGTTACCCTGCATGTTATTACTGCTCTGTGTAATCTTATATATCATGCTGAGTGTTCTTCATCAGTCGAATACCATTGCTTAACATTATAATATTATTAGTATTATCCTTTATTTATAACGCGCCAACATATTCCGTAGCGCTATACAGGGGTTAGGTACAAGTAAAAACAATTTCCCCACAATGAAAATAATGGAAGCCCCTGTTATTGCGCTTTCAATCCGATATACACAGTGCTTTCCCTAAAGCACCTCACAATATTGAAAACTCGCAAACTTGCATTCTAAAGCTACATATGATATCTGTGTGCTGTACCATCTCTGCATCATATAACTGTGTTATTATTTTCCAGGTTACACTCTCTCTGCTTGCTATAATGATACTATGCATGTTATTACATTTCTGTATAATATCTGCATTTGATATATCTCCATATTGTTTTCTAGTTCTGCATACTATTATCTATCACTGCACGTTGTTGTATCCCTCAACATGTTAGTATATTTTGCTGCATGTTACTGTATGAGGATATCTCTTTAATATCAAATATTTTGGGTCCTCTGAATTGGTTTGGATTGGTCCCCCTACCTTGCCTAGTTATGGCAGGTATGACTAATGTAAAACCATCAGATCAATGTGGCCTTCCTACGTAAAGGGGGTGGATACAAGATAAGACGGGATCATCCAACAGGAGAGGGAGGAGTGAGTAGAAGGGAAGCAGCAAATGTCTATCAAAATATAAAAGCCCCTCCTAAAGCTTCCCTAACACCAACACCAGGCAGATCAACATGTAGTCCTAGAGGTTTAGAGTGTTATTCTGGTGCTACCACAATTAACTCCATGGAGGGTCAAGCAAGAGATATAAAACTTTTGTCTTTTTGCAGTGATTATGACCATTCTCTATCTGTATACTGTCGGGAACGCTTGTGCCTACTTCAAAATACACTGCTTACATATCTTCCTACAGCTTTATAGAACACTTACTATTTCTCTATGTGCACTCTCCCTATAACTTTCTTTTTTATCTGTAAAAATTCTTCATTTAGCTCATTTGTATACCTCCAACCTATTGCTCCATTCCCTTTTGGATCACTACCTTGTTGTGGTAAAAGGGCTTGTGTATCTGAGCTATACCAGGTAGGGTCACCAAAGTTGGGCAGGTCATAGAAGACAGGTCAGACAAATCACGGTCCACTAGAGAAGGAACTGGCAACCCACACCAGTATCTTCACCAAGATAACCTTATGGTTAAGAACCATAGAAAAGATTTGTCTGGCGTGTGGCATCCATATAGTTACGGAGTGTCGGACACAACTGAACTACACAACAACAACATTGCTCCATATAAAGTCTTTGTGACAGCCCTCCAGCAATTGTTTCAGCCATTGCCCATTGTTGTGGGTGCATGCTTGCACCAACACCTCAACACCTTGTAAAAAGAACTATACATTTTCTTAATTGGTTCCTGGTGTGTCAAATCCACCCTGTAACTCATAAGTAGTGTTAGAGTGGGATTCAAGCTTTGGACCCCCCATTCATAGATCAGAATACCACATTAATGAGAGTTCTTAACGACCAGATAATGAAGACAGGACTATTCCTGTTCCTGTGTCAAATAACACTTGCCCAACTTGGCAGAGCACTTCCACAATAACGAAACATCCACAGAAATTGTGTGCATTAAGTACTTGGGCCCTCATTCAATTGCAATTCGGCCAATTGAATAGGGCTCTAAATAAGCGCATAACATATATTTTTTAAAGAAGTTTTTAGTTAGTAAACATCTATCTAAAAGCAAGGTTTTCACTAACTAAAAACTTCTTTAAAAAATATATGCTATGTGCTTATTTAGAGCCCTATTCCATTGGCCAAATCGCAATTGAATGAGGCCCTTGGTGAGCATGATCCAGGATGACAGTGGTCCTCAAAGCAGTCAGGGAAACATTTGTTGTTAGAATATGAGTTTTCAAATCTTCATGACAGTCAAAAAGTCAATCATTTCCCATTGGAAATGTAAAGAAACTTTGAGCTGGAATTAAATTAGAAGAATTGTCCAACGGGTAAGAGCTTTGGAAGAAAACCTTAAGCCTTATAGTTTATCAAGGAACATCACCTTAAAATGGAAAATATGGGACTCTATGCAGTGACACTCTGCTTCTCTTTGCCCAATTATAATTATTTGCCTCAATTTTTCTGTACCAGTTTTTCTTCTTAAGGAACATCTAAGCTTGAGGGGTATGTATGCTGTATGAATGTGGTAAGGTAGATGTAGTGAATGATTATTTGTATTTTTTTATTAAATTGTTATTTTTCTATATTTGTAATCTCAAATTGTATAGTAAATGCACCTTGTACGGTGTTATACAATGTATTTATGTATTGTTCCTTTTTCTAAAATAAAAACGTAAAAAAAAAATATGAGTTGTTTGTGTTGACTATATTCTTGATTTCAGTAAGAGGATAGAGCAGGACATACTTGTATCCCCATTAGACAGCTGGCACAGACCCACTCAAGGGATTCCCTCTGCCAAGTTGATCTCTGACTCTTCTACATGGCAAGTCCCATGTTTGCGACCTTGGCACTGGTGAGCTGACACATCAGTGCTGTTCTGATTGTTGTTGTCCAGTAGTTCCCATGAGTGTCCATGCTCCTTGTCAATCAGAAGATTGGGCCACTCCACCAAGCTCTAAATTCATATAGGAGTATATACAGGATATTATTGTTCCTTGCAGTATAAACACATTATTGTTGATGAAATTATTGTTAGGTAACCACTTTTAGGACTGGTACACATCATCTCATCAGTTTACCAAAGGTTGCTGCTTGTCCTAACTGAAAAGAAAGATCCCACATCCAATGTTAACTGGTTGACCCTATGTTGTTCAAGTCTCTCTATAACTGGTATTACTCCATATAACTGGTCCCTACCATACATCCGGATTCTACAAATCTATCCACTCTATAACTCATCCTATTGCTCCATTAAAAAACAAACTGAGTGAATGTGTAAGTAAATTAATAGACCAGGGTGGGCAGCAGAAAATAAAAGTGTTTGGGATTCTGTAAACCAAATACAATTGAGTGATAGGTGACAGTGGGCTGTTTCATATGCAGAGTGGACTCATTGGAGTTATTCCTGAGGCACACACACATTTGCTGCCTTGCATCCATAAGCACTGAATACATTTTTATTCTGATTCTTGTCACTTTGTTCCTATTATTTATGTGAAAATGCAATACTAAACAATCAGAGAGAAAGGAAATAAAAAAATACTTATACAAAAACTGCTCATCACATCAAAAATAATATGTTATAAATTCTTCCCCTCATTCACAAGCCCATTCAGTTCTTTGATGGGCATTTACCAAATAATCCACTTTGCTGAATGGTCCAAGATTCCACCAAACTCATCTTCTATGAGTGATAATAGATAAGGTTCCCATTGTAAGGAAGAAGCTATGAATGCATTGCAATATTCCATAGTAATATGATGATGGATCTTATTTTGTAACCCTTCTATGATGGTGCTTTTAACTCTACACAATAGGTTAAAATCAATTTATGACTAAAACAAGGACCTTTCAAGTTATCCCCCTTTTCTCGATACTTTTATTAGCATGTTCTCTTCGCTAGTGCTCCTGACAGAGGGACTAAAATCTCAGCAGAAGGGCATCTGAGCTTGTCTGCTTACTCATTGCACTGAAAAGAATAGAGTGACCTGGCAACATCATTTTTGCACCTTAGTCTATAGAGTGGGACACACCACCTAGAACAGCATAAACAATGATTACTGACATGAAAGAGAAATCACTGTATTGTTCCTGGATTCTAAATGGAAAAAAATAGTGAAGTTGAATAATATACTTAAAGGAACATAGAAACCCTTTTTTGTTGCATCTGAAAGAGCATGCTTGATAATACTGTATAACACTGCCCTTTTTTTCAAATAAGGTTTGCAAAGCAGAAAAAAAAAATTCAAATGTTTAACTGATCTAGCGGCTTACCCCTCTCAGCCAATGAACAGTAATATAGATGTATGAGTCATGCTTGTCTGCTATTGAGATCTACATTTCCTGATTTACTCCATATTTTATTCATGCAAAATACAAATTTGTTAATATTTAAAGCATGCTTTTTTAAATGTGGGAGAAAAAGAATTGTGTACCAAGTCCCACAAAATATCTAATATATAAAACTAGCGAATTGCCCGTCAAAAAATGACGGCAATCAAATCGTAAGGTAGCTAATGCTTGCGAGGTCGTAATGTCTGGTAACGTGTCTCGTATGGTGTTTGCGTGTGTAGCCTCGTTTTCGTTTTGTTCGGGCGGCCATTTTTTTCTCTCGCATATCAATTTTTTTATTGTCCAAACTCTTTTATTTTTATTGAAACTAAGGTGTAAGTTGCCTTTTTGAGGTCCTGGATGCTCCCTGTTGCTGTAGGTAAGTTTTTTATGTATGTACTGTGTGTATGTATTGTGTTTTTAATTTTGTAATGTTCGCAAGTTGCGTCCGAGTGTTGCAAGTCCGTAATGTGTGTGAACGTGTGTGGTATGTTGTTTGCGAGTGTCGTAATGTGTGTGCCGTGTTATTTGCGTTGCGACGTTTATGGCCTCCAGCCCATGATGCCATGTCCCCCCAGGCTTTGAAATGCTCCAATGAATGTAAGTAGTGTGATGGGTGTAATGGGGCATGGAGTTCTGCTCCCTCTCTCCAGCGGCGGGGTATTGTGGGGAGGAGGTGGCTGCAGGGCCTCAGCGTGAACAACGGGCCGTACACTGCGGGTAAGGGCATGGAGTTCTGCTCCCTCTCTCCAGCGACGGGGTATTGTGGGGAGGAGGTGGCTGCGCCGGGGTATTGTGGGGAGGAGGGTGGCTGCAGGGTCTCAGCGTGGAGCAACAGGCCGTACACTGCGGGTAAGGGCATGGAGTTCTGCTCCCTCTCTCCAGCGACGGGGTATTGTGGGGAGGAGGTGGCTGCAGGGTCTCAGCGTGGAGCAACGGGCCGTACACTGCGGGTAAGGGCATGGAGTTCTGCTCCCTCTCTCCAGCGGCGGGGTATTGTGGGGGGGAGGTGGCTGCAGGGCCTCAGCGTGAGCAACGGGCCGTACACTGCGGGTAAGGGCATGGAGTTCTGCTCCCTCTCTCCAGCGACGGGGTATTGTGGGGAGGAGGTGGCTGCAGGGTCTCAGCGTGGAGCAACGGGCCGTACACTGCGGGTAAGGGCATGGAGTTCTGCTCCCTCTCTCCAGCGGCGGGGTATTGTGGGGAGGAGGTGGCTGTAGGGCCTCAGCGTGAGCAACGGGCCGTACACTGCGGGTAAGGGCATGGAGTTCTGCTCCCTCTCTCCAGCGGCGGGGTATTGTGGGGAGGAGGTGGCTGCAGGGTCTCAGCGTGGAGCAACGGGCCGTACGCTGCGGGCAAGGGCCTCAGTTGCTGGGATGGAGCGCCTTTAGCGAGGGCTGCGACTCGCTGCATGAGTCCGCAAGCGTGAGCAACGACCCGTACGCTCACAACTATATATGTGATGCTAGGATACTTCTGCAGTGCCTATCCTAAATGTTTCTGTGTCCACAGCTTATACCACCTCTAATGTTAGTTTGTTATAAACATCACAAGGGAGTGCCATTTGTCTTAAACTTAAGTGCCCATGTAATGCTTTGTGACACATCTTGGTGTACAGGAATCCAACTTTGTGTACACTGTGGCCCATCTGAGATGGCTAGAAAGATTAGCAATTAACAGCCTTATTAAATTGCGATTCGGACAATTGAATAGGGCTCTGTATAAGAACATAGCATTTCTTTTTTACAGAAGTTGTTAGTTAGTAAAGACCTTGCTTTTGGATAGACATTCACTAACTAAAAACTTCTGATAAAAAAATATGCTCTGTGTTTATTTAGAGCCCTTTAGAATTGGCGAATCCCAATTTAATAAGGCTGTAAATGTTTAAAGTATGGTTGTTTTTTTATCTTAATTAATCCCATTCCTCTTTATCATACAGGTGTGTTTAGTCTTAGTCTTAGTCAACCATGAAGAGCTTGGGAATACCACGGATTTGGACTTTGGATAAACCGCTGTTTCAAATCATTTGCTCTAAAATAATCCAAAATAAACCAAAGTAAATATGTGGCAACTCCTATAATATTATATCTTTATTCATCCACAATTTCATTTTCCAACTGTGCAGACACTTCTCCCACTTAAGGAAGTTGAGCAGCTGAAGCCAAAGTGGTAGATACCACAGCAGCGTAATCCCATTTTAACAATGATACACGTGAGGCCCTAATCTTTTTTCACTCTAACTACATTTTGTATATTTTTTAAAGTGTAAAAATATAGTACATTTTAAAAACATGACCAAAGTTGCCATTTAATTGACAAGATCACCATGGCAGGAAGAATCATAAAGATACCTAATGCAATAAGCCCAGAAAGAGGTTTCTTCTCTGTTGTTGCCATACCTATAGAATAAGGTCCAGCTGAGTGCACTGTCCAAGCAACCCTTCGGATAATCCAATAGGTCAGCTCATCCTTGATTTTAAGACCTGCGGGAGTGGAGGTTATTCCTCTCCTAGCCAAGAAGATCACAATTCATCTCACAAGATGACGATCAAGTGGGCCACTCTTAAAGACTGCAATGCAAACTGGATCTGAGTGGTAATGACTAAGGCTGTAGGATGCCAAGATAAACTTCCAATCTATTCTATGTCCATAACTGAAATAGGGGTAGCCCGTGGAACTGCTGGGATCTGAGACCAGAGACGGAGCAGCCAGTAGACCAAGTGGCTACATTTGCCAATAATCAGCTTATGCTCCAGAAGCTCCTGATCCAAAAGAGCTACATGTGTCATATGAAGAGCTGGTCTTTAAGTTTGACGACCTTCCCTACTTCTACATGTTGGTGGAGGCAATATATAACATTACTTATTTATGTTCCAAAGATTGACCCAGTAGGAAGCAATATAAACATTTAATAAGCCTAGATTTCTAGCCACTAATATTCTGTTGTAAACAATCTGAGGAACATTCATTCTCTCCATCCATGATCATGTTATCAAGGTCCTCTACTCAATATAACATCAGTACAATGACTGGTTTTGCTGTCAATCCCAACATTGCTCTGTGGTGAAGAAAGGACTAGAGAAAGTTTTATGGCAATATGTGGGTGGCATACCTGCTTTGTATCTTCTTTCAGTTGATTTATGGCATAGTAGAGGGAACTGGAAAACTATTTCATTTGACATAGGAAGTATAGTCTATCTCTGGTACTGGGATGATTAGGGATAAATGAGTAGTAGCTTTACCACTCCAATATTAATCACCCAGTATTTAGACTTTTGATTTGTCACTAGTACTAGTATATACCGGTAGTTCTTGTTTACATCATTTTTTAGATCAATTTCATTGCCATCAAGAGCATCCTTGCAAACACTACATGTTGCTACTTTTCACCTTGTTAAAAGATTAACTTTAAATTACAATTGTGGATTACCTTATTCTCTACTGGACTTTATTTTATATCACTTGCAGTTTATTGGATATTTTATCTCTATATATATTTTCTACTTCAAACATCTTCATATAACTCATTCTAGTTATCCATATAATACTTTCTATTGCTTCACACACTACATATTGCTCCATATACCTCTTCATATTGCTCCACAAATGTCTTCTTGTTGTGTAATATAATGCTGTCTACACCTAAAGAGAATAAAAATGATTGTCTGGGGTATGTCAGTGTATAGGTCCACCAGAGCAGATATAGCAATAGATCAAGGTTATTTACCCCTACTCAGTGGTTAAGTTTTTTTGTCTGGTTTCTTGTGAACCTAAGAGGTAACTGCTTCATAGTACAGTACTATTCTTAAGTTGGCCAAGTGTCGCTACTAAATTTAAAACAGACAGTCTATGTATATAATAACACAATCCTTTGGCTTCTTTATGGTCTGGAATATGGTTAGAACAGCCCACACAGGTTAACTCGGGTCATAGTTAAATTGGTCTCTCTGGACCAAACTGGTTATATTCCAGGAAGGTCCGTTTCGGATAATATATGAAAAATTCTGGATCTCTTGTAGTTTGTATGTAGGTAGACACAGAGAAAGCCTTCGACAGAGTCGGGTGGGACTATGTGGACCAAACCTTGTTAAAATTTGGCCTGGACGATTTTGGGTCCAAGGCCATAAAAGCCCTATATAGTAACCCATCCGTCTCTGTAGTAGGCACGGGATTTAAATCGGTCAAATTCAACATTTCCAACGGTACGAGACAGGGGTGTCGCCTCTCGCCAGGACTTTTTGTACATCAGAAAATCTGCAGAGTTATCGGGTATCAAAATAGGTGAAGTAGACCATAGACAGTCACTATTTGCGGATGACTTGATGGTCACATTATCAAATCCATTAAAATCTCTAATCTCTTTGAAAATGTAATATATCATTTTGGTAAAATATCAAATTATAGTGTCTTGGACAAATCTAAAGCTTTTTGTCTAAATATATAATTTTTTGCGTTGATTGAGCTGAAATCTGACTTTAATCTCAAATGGAAATGTAAAAATATAAACCACCTGGGAATTAGCCTTAGTGACGACTTTAAATACTTGATAAAGGAAAATTATAGTTTCTTTCTGCTGATCGGGGGGACTCCCTTGCTGCAGGGGTCCATAGGGACCCCCACAGCCCCCCCACATTAACCCCTTGCAGCTGGGGTCCCCGATCGGCATCGAACAGGCCCCTGCTGCATTTAAAAAAATTAAATTTCCCGCCTCGCAGGTCCTTAAAGGACTGCAAAGGTCCTAAAAAGAATTAATCCCTGCCGCGGGGGGTACTATAAGTACCTCCCCAGGCAACTAAAATTAACCCCATCACTCATGGGGCTCTAAACATAGCCTTAGTGACGACTTTAAATACTTGATAAAGGAAAATTATAGTTTCTTTCTGGATAAGATCAAGGAGATGTTAATATCTTGGGGAAATCTGCATATGTCTTGGTCAGGCAGAATTATCTTGGGGAAAATGTTTCTTCTCCCCAGAATTAATTACTATATTACAAATATTCCAATCCCTGTTCCGCTGTCTATTATAAAACAACTAGCGAATTGCCCGTCAAAAAATGATAGGCATGATATCATAAGCCAGGGAATGTTGTTTTATCCATTTTTTACCATAAGGACCTTCAGCGCTCATTGCGCGGCTGTTGTTTTTTTGGGGGGGTTTGTTATTAAAGGGGCTTTTTTTGTGTATATGTATTCTTGTATGCCAATGAAATAATGAATACATTAATAAATTAATATACTTTACCTATTCCTAAGTAATATATGCAGGATGCATTATGCTGAAGAGCTGACAATCTGTTTCTATGTTCCTGCAGCATACAATGTAGGTTTGCACGGTTCTGGAGCTGAGGTGTAAGTGTCAGCAATGTGTGCAGTGTGTAGTGTAAATCTGCTGCGTGCGCGATGGGAAGCCGTTAGGGTAGCTGGGTACTTCCGCATTGTGTAAGTTAGTGTTGTGAAATGGTGCAAATGTGTATGTGTTACAAGGGTGTGTATGATTTTCCGTTCTTAGTAAAAGAGTATCTTTACCTAGTGCGGCTTTTTAGAAAATCTGTGCTTGGTGGTGTTTTGCAGCTTTAGGGTCGTGTAGCCTCGTTTTCGTTTTTTTCGGACGCCATTTTTTCTCTCGCTTAGGGGTTTTTCGTGTGTGTAAACTCGTGAATTTACTTAAATTAAGGTGTAACTTCATTTGCAGAGGTCCTGGGTGCCCCCCCTTGCTGTGGGTAAGCTTTTTATTTATTTTTTGTGTGTCTGTAAAATGGCGGCGAATGTGTATTTGGTACGCGGCTGTGGATGATGTTGCATCCTTGGTAAGAGTGTATCTTTACCTCGTACGGCTTTTTGGAAAAGCCGTATGTGCTTGGTGGTGTTTTGCGTGTTTAGGGTCCTGTAGCCTCGTTTTTGTTTTTTTTCGGCGGCCATTTTTTCTCTCGCTTAGCGGATTTTCGTGTGTCTGAACTCTGGAATGTGGACTTAAATGGAGGTGTAACTTCACTTGCAGAGGTCCTGGGCACCCCCCCTGCTGTGGGTAAGCTTTTTATGTATTTCTTGTGTGTATTTATTGTGTTTTTAATGTTTTCAAGTGCGCGCGGTTCGGCCGTTAAGGTCGTATTTTTGCGAGGTCGTAATGTTTTTTTTTCTAAGTCCCGCGTCTCGTAAATTTTGCGTTCTAGGTCCCGTGGTTCCTATTTTTGGTAAAGTGCCGCTTGTGTGGGTGTTTGTAACCGCGTGTGAGGCGCCGTAGAGCCTCCACCTCCGCAAATGCTGTCCGCATTTGCAGGCTGCAATGAGCCTTAAGCTCATTGCAGTCGATGTTTTAGCCTCCAACTTACGCTTTGCGAGGGTCCGCATTTACGGACCAAACTGCGTCCCTCGCTTTGCGAGGGACGCAGTTCTTGCGAGCTCGCAAAGCGTGAGGACGATTCGTAGTTTGACAACTATTATAGGTGATTTCAGTTTGCAATAGATAGGTTTATTCATAACTATAAAGAAATCGGAATGAATAGATTTATAATGGCTAGAAGGTTTAGACATGGAGGCATAGCCTACCCTATATTACAATCACTAGAGAATTGCCCGTCAAAAAATGACGGCAATGAAATTGTAAGGTAGCTAATGCTGTTTGGTGTATAATAATGAAATATATAATACATTAATAAATTAATATACTTTACCTATTTTGAAGCATTGTGTTGAAGAGCTGTCAACGTGTTTTCATGTTGCTGCAGCATTAGTGGTGTGGAGCTGCTGTGTAAGCGTGATGAATGTGTGCAGTGTAATACTGTGCGTGCGCGAGACGAAACCGTTAGCGTAGTGGTGTACTTCCGCATTGGCGTAAAATGGCGGGTTATCTGTGGTATGCGTCTTTGCGGATTATCCGACGGTGCTTCGTGGTGTTTTTCGAGTTTCGTGTGGTGTTTTGCGAGTGTGTTGTGGTGTTTTACGTGTTGAGAGTGCTGTAGCCTCGTTTTCGTTTTTTTCGTCGGCCATTTTTTCTCTCGCTTACCGATTTTATTAGTGTCTAAAGTGTTTTACTTTGATGTAAATGAAGGTGTAACTTGGTTTTTTGAGGTGCTCCTCTTGCTGTAGGTAAGCTTTTTATGTGTGTGTTGTGTGTATTTATTGTGTTTTAAATGTTTGTATGTCGGCGTGTTGCGTCCGATGTTTGCGAGGTCGTAATGTCTGGTAACGTGTCTCGTATGGTGTTTGCGTGTGTAGCCTCGTTTTCGTTTTGTTCGGCGGCCATTTTTTCTCTCGCTTAGCAAATTTTTTAGTGTCTAAACTGTTTTATTTTGAGTGAAATGAAGGTGTAAGTTGCATTTTTGAGGTCCTGGATGCTACCTCTTGCTGTAGGTAAGCTTTTTATGTATGTGCTGTGTGTATGTATTGTGTTTTGAATTTTGTAATGTTCGCGAGGTGCGTCCGAGTGTTGCAAGGCCGTAATGTGTGTGAACGTGTGTCGTATGTTGTTTGCGTTGGTCGTAAAATTTAGCGAGTGTCGTAATTTGTGTGTCGTGTTATTTGCGTTGCGACGTGAAGTTTGCGAGCGTTGCAGTTGCTGACATGGAGCGCCTTTCGGCGCATGACCCACTTGATGCAGGGGTTCATAGGGACCACCGCAGCCCCCCCACATTAACCACTTGCAGCGGGGGGCCCCGATCAGCATAGATCAGGCCCCCGCTGCATTTAAATCGTTTAAATTCCCCGCCGCGGCTCCTTAAAGGGCCCGCGGCACACTATTAGCCAATCCCGGCTGCGGCACCTAAAATTCACCCCCTCTATGCTCGGGGTTCCCATCTGGACCCCCAAAGTATCCCCACATTAACCCCTTGCTGCAGGGGTCCATAGGGACCACCGCAGCCCCCCCCCACATTAACTCCTTGCAGCTGGGGTCCCCGATCGGCATCGAACAGGCCCCCGCTGCATTTAAAAAATGAAAATGTCCCGCCTCGCAGGTCCTTAAAGGGCCGCAAAGGTCCTGAAAGGACCCGCCCTAAAAATAATTAACCCCTGCCGCGGGAGGTACTATAAGTACCTCCCCAGGCAGCTAAAATTATCCCCATCACTCATGGGGCTCTAAACATGAACACTTAAATTAACCCTATAACTCATGGGGCTCTATACAGAGCCCCATGAACACTTAATTAACTCTATAACTCATGGGACTTTATACAAAGCCCCATGAGACTATAATTACCCCCCTCAGTCCAATAGGGGTCTATATAGACCCCTTTTGGACACTATTAACCCCTAGGTTAACCCTACAAGTGCCATGAGGGTCCTCAAGGACCCTCATGACAAAGTCTAAGCACTACACTATTAACCCTAACTATACCCCATTAACCCATACTAAACCCTATCTAACCCTAACTGGGCCTACCTAACCCTTATTGGGCTAATCTAACCCTAATTGGGCCTATTTAAACCTATCTGGACCTAATAACCCTAACTGGGCCAATTTAACACCATCTAGCCCTATTTAATCCCATCACTTATGAGGGTCTATACAGAACCCAAAAAGCCTCCATCTGACCCCATCCCTTATGGGGATCTATACCGACCCCTGTAAGCCCCTAGTTAACCCAATCAGTCCCATAAGGGTCTTTGAAGACCCTCATAGGACAATGAGAAGCCTACTATTAACACCATAAGTACCATGAGGGTCCTCCAGGACCCTAATGACACTAAGTACAAACACTACACTACACTATTCCCCCCAATAAACCACTAAATCTAAACTAACCCCCCTCTACCCTAACCTATTAACTCCTACCTACCTAACACTACCTACCTAACCCCCTATTAAACCCCCCACCCTATTAATTACATAAAATAAAAAAAATATAAGGTACACAAAATAAAAAAAACCTAAGGTACACAAAACAAAAAAGGACATTACAACCCCCCCCCACTACTAAAAAAATATAACATCACAACCCCCACCACTACATAAAATAAAAAAAATATGTCCTCTTCTGCCAGCCTGGCTGAAATGTGATTGACAGCCTTTTCAGCCAATCGGAAGCGCCATTGCCAATTTCATACCGGAAGAGGCTCTGGAGGCCTCATTAGCGTCGGGGAGCTTATAGTACCCAGGGGTTCATATTTTTTAGCTCGGGTCCTTTCAGGACTTTTTGAGGACCCGCGGTAGAAAATATAAATTTTTTTAATGCAGCTGGGCCTGATCGATGCCGATCGGGGACCCCCGCGGCAAGGGGTTAATGTGGGGGGCTGCAGGGGTCCCTATGGACCCTTGCAGCAAGGGGTTAATGTGGGTACACTTTGGGGGTCCCCCAGCCCAGAGGGGGGTTAATTTTAGGTGTCGCGGCCGGGACTGGTTAATAGTGTGCCGCGGACCCTTTAAGGACCCGTGGCGGGAAATTTAAAATTTTTAAATGCAGCAGGGACCTGATCGTGCCGATCGATGCAAGGGGTTAATGTGGGAGGCTTTAAGGGTCTCTATAGGTTTCCCTGCAGCATGGGGATGTGTTTAGGGAGCAGGGGGGAGCATCAGACGGCTGTATACGGGCTGCTCCGAGGCAGCACGTATAGGCTTTTGGAGCCCTTGCTGGCACTTTTGGTGCCTGTAGGGATTCTTCCGATGTGCGAGGTTCACCTCATAGATTTATGGCTGCGTGTTACTACGTAGCTCTCTGAGCCTATTCTCTGACGTTTTTTGGTGTCATCTCGCAAAGGAGGCTGTGAGGGACGTATTGAGGAATTGGTCATTGTAAGCAGCAAGGACCGAGGGAACTACGAGGGCTAATTTAATGAGGGCCTAAATCTGGACTTCCCATTACATTTTGGTTGGGTTATTACAGGTTGAAATCAGAGCTGGGGAAGTCAGAGCAAATCTTTCAGATTCTTAGGCCCTTAACTCCCTTTGAAAAATTATTAATTAAAGATGATAAACGGCATTTAATTTCCAAGTGTTTTAATATTTTGCAGGAACACACAGAAAGCGAGCAAAAAGTTAACAAAAGAAAATTTGTGAAATAGATCTTTGAATTCTATGGGATGACGAATGCTGGTATATGATTTATTATATTATTTATGCTGGTATTTATCATACATTGACAAATGTATTAAGAACTCAGCTTATAGAGAGACCTTCTTCAAATTCAGTTGGTATATAACCCCGACGAAATTAACCCAGATCCCTAAAAGAGAGGATTTAAAATATTGTTGGATCCTATACACATGTATGGTGGAGCTGTAATAAGATAAAGGAATTTTGGTTAGTTTGTTTTAACCACATAGTCAGTGTCCTCAAGACCCCTATGGTGATAATTTCTGAGATGGTCTTGCTACACATCTTTCCAGAGGCCTTGGCCTTGAAAGTTAAGGCTTTTATATTGCAGATTGTTATGGTGGCCAAGTGGTTGATAGCAGGAACATGGAAACAAAGAGGCGTCCCAAGCTGGGCAGAACTTGAATTAGTTATGAGCAAAAATAGAGAGTTTGAGAATGATTGTCCAGATATTGTAATTTCTAAAAATATGAAGATAAAATGGATGCTCTGGGACAATCTCTTGGGGTAAAAGAACTACCAGAACTTGGCCCTTTGGATATTTGGTGTTTTCGTCTCTCTCCTCGTCCCATGGTCCTCCTCGACGCTCGCTTTTACATTTTATGACATGTATAGCTTATGTTATTGATGTATATATGTACTATGTTGATTTGTTTGTGTCTATTGTTCATCGAAACTATGAATGTTACGTTCACTTTTTCCCTTTTTTTGTATGTATGTTATTTTTCAAAATTAATAAAAAAAACAAAAACAGCCCACATGGGGTAACTAAAATTGATTTCACCTGGACACAGCCTGATAAATGCCCAGTCCTCTATATCATACAATTGTGACGTTGTTAGTCTTGCATTCCAACCACGAAGAGCTTGGTTCCTACCTATCATGCATTTAAAAGATTATGTTACCACTGTAGTTTATGAAAAACTTCACATTTTTCAAGTATGAAGCAAACCACATTAGTAGCTGTGTAAGCCATTAACATGAAATTATTTTTATAGAAAATAGTAATGTTCCCGGTTTTTCTTGTGTCTGGATGCTTCCATCTAGTTGACAGCTCTTATAAGGTAAATCTAAGAGGAAGGGCTTCTACTGGGGCATAATCATTCAATAACATGAACTGAAATAACTTGTTTTATCTTTTAGGAAAAACCTCCACAAAAAAATCTGTGGCCTCCAACCCTTATTAGTTTTGGGTCATACGGTAATTCATTTTGTTGTGTTTGCTTTTGTACCATTAGTGTCAGTTTCTCAAAATTGCTTATTTCTATGACATCCCCAGAATGAGTTAAAAAGAGATATGTTGCAGATATTAAGGCTTGTTTTTTAATGTTTATTTTAGGAGCAGATGTTGTGTTACCCAAAACTGTCATTTAAATGAGTTGAATGGAGAGTTTATCTATGTCCCAAGTATATCCAAAGTGAGAATTTAAATAACATAGTAAAAATAAGACACACCATTAGTGCTGTAAATAATTTAAAACATTTTTGTATGGAAAACAAGTATTCAATAGTGTAGAAAGAATAAACTGATACAAGGTGATACATGCTATAGAGGGGTAGGGAGCCTTGATTTTTTTTATTTTGGACATTCACAAGCTTATGTAAAATTGGCAAACAGGCTCACTGTGAGTCCTTATACACTTACTATCACCTTTCTTTCAATTCACTAGTGAAACTATTTCTGTGTTGTTTTAGTGCTAGGTTTATGAAATTAATATCTTCTTTATTAATGCACAAATAATTTTTGTAACGGGTAAGGGAATGATAGAAAGATGCAATTAGAGTGATCCATTAAGACCATATCTAGTCCCTTATTAACAACAAAAATACATACAAATAAACAAATGTACAATTTCCTGTGTTGCTATTCTATAATACGTTTATTAATGTGAATATCATTAAATTGGCTGATATTCATATTATATTATTCTTATAATTTTAAAGAGTAATATGGCCCCAAATCCCCTTTATTAACTGATTAGCAGCAAATAAAGACAATTAACCCTGAATATTATATAGACCTTTTAATATTTAGAAGCTACCAATTACTTCAGACAAAATCTCAAATTACAGTATTTTACATAAGCAAACACAAAAAAAAATCTAACCCTGTTCATGGAATATATATAGATATAGGTATGGCCGGCATTTGCAGGAATTTAATTTGAAGGGACATGGAACACAACTGTTTTTTTTTTCAAGAATTTAACAAAAAAATGTTTTAAACATTATAAAAGGTTGGTGAGTTTTTTCTTGCATGAAAAAAATCTGAGGACATTTTTGTGCCCTGAGACTTATTTGAAAAAAGAAAACATATTTTTTGGTACATTATCAAATACCCTCTTCTTTATGCAACAATGAAAAACGTTTTCTTAGCCATATAGACATGTATACCCATTTCCACGCAAAATAATTAAGGTCTATTATTATTGAACTGAAAATATTTGAAATACAATTCATTTGCATTTGAAAATATATAGCAACTCTAGTTTAATAAGTATCAAAATGATTGGTACAAACTGGTTTTGGAGAAGTCAGGGAAATCCAAGATCTAAACTGTAATGTAGACTTGACTGGAGTGCAAATGTCCAGTAGTGGTGGACCATGCTTGGTACTGTGTCAGCATGTTTACATAAATGGTGTACTGGTACTTCCAGGCAAAAGTGCCCTCTCATCAGGGAATAACACCCCAATTCACACACCTTACCATTGTTGAGCCGCCTGAAAATGTGTTTACCATGTGAGTATCTTCAGCCAAATTCTATGGGACCTCTGTGTTGGGTCACTGACCTTGAAGTCAACCTCTGCAAATAATCTACCCTGCTAATAATGAATCATGGCCTTTGACAACCTGTCAAGTACATTTTTTTTAATGGGCCCAATAGGAGAATATGATGTGGCTATTTGGACACCATTTGATCTCTGGAGGAAGGCACTCTGTGCTACTCGGAGACATTTCCTATGGACAAATTGGCTCCAAATTACAAAAGAAGGCACAAGAGAAAAAAATAGCATAATGATAATATTCCTATTCTACGTATAGTTTACAACTACCTTTTCTTCTGTTTCCCTATGTTACTTATAAAATCATACAACTATCTTATGATTATAGTATCTCTGTATTTTGATTTGTAAAAATAAAACTTGACCTTGACTTTAAGTACACTGAAATGTCCAATCAATCCAAGCAGGTTTTTACATTTTCTGTACTTACCTAACTTATATGGGTCACAATATCTAATGCTCACTCTCGGCTAAATTGTCTTGAGTCGGCCTTGTCTGTGAAATAATGAGCTGGTCATTGGTTCAGGTAACGCAGGCAGCTTCTTGGGATAGTAGGCTTGAGAGAACAAACCAGTTATAATGTTTGGTACTTAGATGTAAGAACCTGCAGGTTGTTTTCTAATTGACCATGTACTGCATCTGAATGTCCATGTGGCCTTCCCTCCAGGATGGGGCCCTACATAAGGAGGGTACTACTCTGTACTTTATGAACCCACATCTATAGAGTGTAATAAGGAAGGGTGTCAAAGGGTTCTCACTTATGAAGATAATTTTGCAAGACTACTTACCTGTGCTCCGACAATTCCCTAATGTCCACTTGTTAGACCTGTTTTTTTATGTTCTAGCTTGCATAGGGCTTCACCGGTGGTCCTGTGGTTAGGATTTGGTACTTTGGCCACTGTGACCTGGGTTTCTTTCCAGTCCAGATTCCAGTCCCTGAAGCCATGCAGGATTTGGCCAGGTCAGTTCTTGCATGGTAGACCACCTGGGAATATCAGGAGCTATATGCTGTGGCCCACTGGAGAAGGAACTGGCAACCCACTCCAGTGTCTCTGCCATGAATACCAAGTGGATCAGCATGGTGTGTTACAGTCACGGAGAGTTGGATACAGCTTGCATAGGGCACCATGGAGACAGGCCTATTTTCCATGGCAGATTGTCTTGAAACAATTATCCTTAAATAACAAATACTACCTCCACCAAAAATAAAATGGAAAGTAAAGCAACAAAACAAAAAATAAGCAATTACATTTATGGCAATATATAAAAAAGATTGAATTACACTATGTTATAGGTATATAATCATTAATCTTCTGCAAATTATTTTTCTAAATATTTATTATATTATTTTTACAGCTCAATTTTTTTATAGTAAAATGTATAAATAATAGTCTGTATGTCTGCTATGCATATTGAGGATGTATTCGATTTACAACCAAAATTTACATTATTAAATTTATCATTTGTTTAAATCTTTAAATAAAACAATTAAAGACATTTACATTGTTCATGCAATAAACAACATTTTAAATACATGCAATCCGTTTGATGTGAATTTTGTAAGATTTATGGAATTTAGTCCTCTACTTATAGAGGCCAGGCTGCCCAGCTTAACCAGTTAGAGAGCTGAGACTTTTAAATGATCAGTCCCAGAGCTGCTGTCAGCATGTGGGATTTAGCATAGAGATTTATCGCTGCTTACTAGTCTGGCTAGTACAAGATGGCAGGTGATGGAGCATCCATCTTCTGACAGATCAAAAATAGGGTAATTCATAAATGAGTCCCAAAAGAAAAGAGGAAGATAATAAAACCAAAGAGAGACCCTTACATTCTTTAGCTGATAGCCATGTGTAGTATGTGCAAGCTCACCTTCTCCAGTACATGAACACCTACATATGGTCTAGACCAGTGGTGGGCAACTCTGTCCCACAAGGGCCATCAACCAATTGCTCCAGGCTGATGATAGGTCAGGAGTGGGCATCTGTAGTCATATGGCCAATGGCTGGGTAACTTGACCAACCATAGACTAGTAGTCTGGTAAGGAAGTTTAGGTGTTCCAATAAAGTTATAGGACCACTGTTGTCAAATATCTTCTATATGATCTTTTCAATAACTCATTTTGATGGTGGGCAAAATGTTTTCAGTAAGGAAAATGAATAAATAAACACAACTTTTACATTTTAATATTATGTATGCAGTTATTCATCAATGTGTGCTTCCATTGTGTTTACTGAGTTAACTGTGTGCTACTTGCTCAGAAGACTGTGTTTTTGTTAATATTTTACTTTTCATTAAGCTTGTTGAAAGCATTGCAGTTTTAGTTGTCATATTCCCTTGTACAAATGGACGTTTACTGCATTCAAAGTCTCCTGCCACCACAGGAAGTTGATCAGTAGAAACCAAAATACAAGATTTCATTGCACCGTAATTTCATATAAAAGGTCATAAATTATTGTTGTTTAATCATTCAGTCATGTTCGACTATTTGTGAACCTATGGACCTCAGCATGCCAGGCACAATTATTGTTATGTCTTTGGTTGTGCTTATCTATAAGGTATTCTTGGCAAAGGTACTGGATTGGTTTCCCACTATCTTCTCCAGTGGATCGCAATTTGTCTGACCTCTCAGCTATGACCTGCCCATTTTGAGTCACCCTACATGGTATAGCTCACAGCTTAATTGAAGTACACAAGCCTCTTCACCACAACAAGGTAGCAATCCAAAAGGGGTCATAAATTATAGTCTGTATTATTTCATTAAATTCTAAAAATATCATACTTATTTTCAAGTGTAGGTTTTCAAAACAGTATATTTTAAATATAAGATTACAATGGTTCTTAAAACGGGCCAAGCAGTGTTTAATTAAAGAGCAACATTTAAATAATACACATTAGACTACAAATATTCGTAAATGTGTGCCGTAGTTTTCCTTAGTTTTATAATACAATATATTGTGTATTATATTGCATATTTATGTTATTAGTACATAGACTTAATCAGTGAAAGTTAGACATTCCATAATAATATTAGTATAGGAAGTTAGTCTTGGTAATTTCAAACATCAGACACTGTGGTCTAATATGAGATATGAGTTTTAAGTTGATTTAACAAAATTATTTGTGAGATATTCAGCTACAGAATATGTTGGCGTGTTGCAAATAAAAGATAAAAAAATAATGTGCAGCTCCTCTTTGCTAATTTGCAGCTCTGGTGCTTGATAAGGGTGGTGGAGGGGGTGTAACTGGATGATAGCCTTAGGGGGTATAGTTTTGCCACCCCTTAGACAAGCAAACTGTAATCCTAATAAGCACATCAAAGCAGTTAGTGAGTATTACCTGCTCATTTGAATCAGAATACAGTTGAAAAAATTAGATTATCTCAGGAATTATTATTCAAATGGATAGTACAACATGTAGATAGTTAGTTTTTAAGCATAACTTAAAAAAACACCTTTGCTTTGGAGTCTAAACAGAAAGAAAGAAACTTAGCTCCAAACCCTCTTGATAAAAATGCTAAGGAAAAGTCATTACATTAAAGCACCACTGTAGATCAAGATACAAGACACTAACAACATCAGCAGCTGTGTAAGCAATGGACACAAAACATTTTTAGAGAAAATCAGAATTGTTGAAAATCTGGGAATCCATGTTGTTTTTGTTATATCACTGCCTGGGAGCTGGATCATGATGGCATGTGGCATGATGGCAGTGGAAGGAGGAGTGGAGGGACAAAGAGAGATAATTAGATATGATAATTAGATAAGTGGATATGAGTGAAATTTAAACTACAACACCTTACCCTCATCTTACCCTCACACACACAAATTCCACCAATGTATCATGGATGCCTTCAAACATAAGACCTTTTCATTATACAGTTGCTTTTTAAATCCTCGGGTAATATACTAATTTACCAAAAAAAATTATTAGAAGGTGTTCTTGTAGATCGAGGGCCTATTTTTAAGAAATTATCTTCTCTTAACAAACTATTGTTAAATGGTATCACAAAAGCAAGTAAGTAAACATTTAGACCAGCCACATATATATATGTTAAAGACTCCACATGAAATCCCATATATCAGTATGTAGGGAGCTGGAATGTAAGTTCTTTACAATACAAATGCACAATATAATAATATATTATGCCTCGATATAAGCTTGTGTTTCTCTACTTATTTTAATACTTACATTTTGAGGATACTTCGTTATTATAGGCCCCTGTACCTCTATTTTTCAATGAAGGGACACATTTAGTGACTTTATAAAGGACTCTCTAAAGAATAGTTTGGTGGGGCTTGATAATAAGAAAAAAACGTGCATTTAAACATTTAGTTACTATTTTTCAAATGGCAGAACTTGCCCGTCCAATAAAAGGTTTTTAATTTGACACTTAACCCTTCTTGGCTCCATTCCAACCGCAATACTTCATTCAGGGGGTGGAGCTATTCAGTGCTTATACAGCCTGGGTGTATGATTGAAAAATAATGACTATGTTTTATGTTATTAACATATCATGTGTGATATATGTATGCATGTTATTTTATCCCTGTGTGTGATCATATATCTGAATCGTATTACATATCTGCATTATAATCTACCTCTGCACATATCACTGTTATTATATCTTTCCTTGATATTATATCTTTCTTTATTATCATGTTTCTGCATGTTGTTAAATATCTGAATGCAATTGTATCTCTACAAATTACAGTGGACCCTCTGTACTCGACTACCTCCAAACTTGTTTTCGGTATACAACGCGTCTGGATGACCATAAAGCCTTGATACTCATAGGGGCTACCTTTGTAGTCGTGGTGCTTTCAAAAATCCATTTACATTGCTCCTTATAGTTTAGTACTCGTCATTTTCGCCACTTGTCGTGCCCTCTGAAACCAATTAACTACGAGTACCAAGGGTACACTGTATATCATGTTATTATATCTGTCTGCATGTTATTATGTATAATTACATGTTTCTAGCTTGGCAAATGCTAATATAAATCTGCATGTTGTTATTATATATTATATACCTGCATGTTATGATAGCTCTATGTATGATATTATGTCACTGTATGTCATAGTCATATGCTTCCCCCCCCCCCCGGCTCCTCCTTTCTCCTTTTTTATATCTCAAATCATAAATGTATGTGTTTTTATATATATATATATATATATATATATATATGTATATATAATATATATATATATTTACATATATATATATATATATATATATATATATATACATATAGGTCAAGTACACTTACACATAGAAATATCCCTGCATATAGATATTTCTGTGTATACATCAATATAATGCACTGAATCTTCAGGTAACCTGCTGTCCCTTGGAAAATGTGCTGCCTCAGGCCTAGGCAGAAATACACCCGTGTGTTATTAATAAAGAGCTTTGGATAAAACTACCATATATCCTAGATTGTTGCTCAGGGCAGGACCTCCTACTCCTCTTGTGTATGTGTGTTTAAATGGACGTGGAAGGTTTCTAGATTTCACTAGCAATATCCCTGTATATCTATTTACTTTTATATATGTTATTTTATGAAGAAGTGCTTATTAGCTCTGTTTTTTTCTGCCTAAAATCTTAAAATTTTTACCCTCTGCAGCTCATGAATACACAGACTGTGAATGCAGGGTTTTAAATAAACCTCAAGCGGCATGTTGTAGAATGTTGACACTGATTTGTTACTGTGAGAAACTGCACACCGTGCACTTAAAAATACACTGTCTTCATGTGTTACAGAGGGGGAAAAACAATTAGGAACTATTTGCAAGATTTTAGGCAAAAAAAAGCACTTCTTCATAAAATAAACTACACAAAAGTAAATAGATACATAGGTATATTATATTCCTGGTGAAATCCAGAAACCTTCCATGTCTCTTTATTATTATTATTAACATTTATTTGTAACGCCGCAACATATTTTGTAGCGCTATACATATGTTGTGATCAAGGCAAAACAATATTAACACATTACAAAGATGGGGAGTCCTGTCTTTGAGCTTAGGATCTCTTTAAATCTTTATTGTTATTAACCCTTCAACAAATGCTGTCACAAAGCTGAAACTATGTTATCAAAAACATGAAAAAATACTTGAGATAAAAGTGCTACATAAATGTGAAATAAATAAGAATACATAAAGAATATCTTCTATGACTCTGAACTGTATTGTATTACTGCTTGTTGTTGCATTGTGCTGTTTAATAATATAATCTATGTTTTTCCAGTTCCCTCCATGTTTTATATACCGTGTGACACTGGCCAACACTAGGGGTAATTGTAATCCAGTAGTGCGGGATCTCCCCTCCCCTTAGTGGACAAACTCCCCCCTCTCCCCCTCCTTCTCTAGCCACCCTGGGAGACAGCTATGCACCTGTCCCTCTCTGTCACAGGGGCAGTGTCACCAGTTCTGAGTCACAGACACATGTGCGAGGAGTGGAGGGGGTACTAAATGGGGGAAGGGGGCATATGAACACCCTACATTAACCCCTTCGTTGCCAGCACTCCCACTAACGTCTCAATTAAATCAAACTTAGTAAGGAAGAGTCTATGAATGAGCTGCAAAATATGAAGTATCTGCTTCTGAGAAGATTATCATCCATTATAATATGTGCAATATCTCAGGAATCAGATCCTGCTGCCCTGACTTCCAATAACTGGTCATCTGGGGTTGGTACTATAACATTGTATGTATCTGTCCATGGAAACAATCTATTCCTCTGCATGTTTGCAATAACTATGAAAGGTTGCGTTGTTATTTTTTTAATTTTATTATTGTTCTATCACAAATAGCCAATTTAATTATCAATAGACTACCTATATCTATCTATGTATCTATGTATCTATGTATCTATGTATCTATCTATCTATCTATATCTATCTATCTATCTATCTATCTATCTATCTATGTATCTGTCTATCTGTCTATCTATCTATCTATCTGTCTATCTATCTATCTATCTATCTATCTATCTATATCTATCTATCTATCTATCTATCTATATCTATCTATCTATCTATCTATGTATCTATGTATCTGTCTATCTATCTATCTATGTATCTATCTATCTATCTATCTATCTATCTATCTATCTATCTATCTATCTATGTATCTATCTATCTATCTATCTATCTATCTATCTATCTATCTATCTATCTATCTATGTATCTATGTATCTATCTATCTATCTATGTATCTATCTATCTATCTATCTATGTATCTATCTATCTATCTATCTATGTATCTATCTATCTATCTATCTATGTATCTATCTATCTATCTATCTATCTATCTATGTATCTATCTATCTATCTATCTATGTATCTATCTATCTATCTATCTATCTATCTATGTATCTATCTATCTATCTATCTATCTATCTATCTATGTATCTATCTATCTATCTATCTATCTATGTATCTGTCTATCTGTCTATCTATCTATCTATCTATCTATATCTATCTATCTATCTATATCTATCTATCTATCTATCTATCTATGTATCTATGTATCTGTCTATCTATCTATCTATGTATCTATCTATCTATCTATCTATCTATCTATCTATCTATCTATCTATCTATCTATGTATCTATCTATCTATCTATCTATCTATCTATGTATCTATGTATC
The DNA here is from genome assembly GCA_027410445.1 of Discoglossus pictus. NCBI lineage: Eukaryota > Metazoa > Chordata > Amphibia > Anura > Alytidae > Discoglossus > Discoglossus pictus. The sequence goes on from CM050163.1 coordinate 253,191,150, forward strand.
TATCTATCTATCTATGTATCTATGTATCTATCTATCTATCTATCTATCTATCTATCTATCTATGTATCTATCTATCTATCTATGTATCTATCTATCTATCTATCTATCTATCTATCTATCTATCTATCTATCTATCTATGTATCTATCTATCTATCTATCTATCTATGTATCTATCTATCTATCTATCTATCTATCTATCTATCTATCTATCTATCTATGTATCTATCTATCTATCTATCTATCTATCTATCTATCTATCTATCTATCTATCTATGTATCTGTCTATCTGTCTATCTATCTATCTATCTATCTATATCTATCTATCTATCTATCTATCTATCTATCTATCTATCTATCTATCTATGTATCTGTCTATCTGTCTATCTATCTATCTATCTATCTATCTATCTATCTATCTATATCTATCTATCTATCTATCTATGTATCTATGTATCTGTCTATCTATCTATCTATGTATCTATCTATCTATCTATCTATCTATCTATCTATCTATCTATCTATCTATCTATCTATCTATCTATCCATCACAGTGATGAGTGCTGCTGGTATCCCGCATGTTTCCTGGCTCTGCTGAGCGATACTTCCAGATCCCTATCTATCTCACATCTTGAACATACAGGAATGCTTTCATGTTGGGGTGGACATATTACAAAGGCTCACATGGAAGATATAGGATTGAGGAAGGAGAAATAATGTGTGCTTTGCTGTGGATGTGAGCTGTACGGATCTGCTGACAGTGAAGCAGTTAATAGGTTATTTGGGGTCAATCCTAATTCTTAGGACATTATGCCAGCTTGCTCAGTCTCACTGTTGATCTCTTTCCTTCACTGCCAACCCCCCCCCCCCCCCCGGTTCTCTCTTTTTCTTGTTTTGATCCCTTCTCACCCTCATCTATTTCTCCTTTTTCTGGCTCCTCCTTTTGTTTTGCAGCTTATTTCCTTCCTATGTCCCCATACCCTTTATTTTTCTTATACGCAAATGATTTCTATCTTTTTTCCCTGACCGTGTCTCTCTAGTTTTCCTCATTGTTATTTTTCCTCCTCTTGGACTTTACTCTAAACGTCTATTTTTGATTTTTCAGTCTCTCTCTTCTGTCTGATTTTCTCTAATTTTTCTAGCCCTATTTTCATATTTCGTTTTCTATTTTCCTCTCTTTTTCATTTCTCTCCTTTCTTTTCTGGTTTATTTGCCTTTTCTCTCCTCTCCCCGATTCTCTTTTACACTCTCTCTTCTCTCTGATTCATTTTCTCTCTAATCTGATTCCCTCTTGTTCCTTTCAGAGTCTCTCTTTTCTCTGATTCTCTTTTTCTCCTTTTCATTCTCTTTCTCACCTCTCCTTGATTTACCCTCAGATTTATTCTCTTTCTGATTCTCCCTTTCTTTTCTTTGCCTTAGTTTTCTTTCTCTGATTCTTTTTTCTCCTGTCTCTGGTTTTCTCTTTTTCTTTTCTCTGGGTTTCTCTCTCTCTACTCTCTGATTTTTCTCTCCTCTCTCTAATTCTCTTTTTCACCCTTTCTTCTCTTTATTTTAACCTCTCTCCTCTACGTTACCCTGCTTCCTTATTTTTTTTATCTTGTTTTTTTCTCTCATCTCTCATTCTCTTTTCTATCTGTCTATTCTCTCATTCTTTTTCTCTCTTTTTTCTGATTCTCTTATCGCTGTTTGCATTTCTCTCTCCGATTCTCTTTCTACCTCTCCTCTATTTATTTCTCTCCTCCCTTTGCAATTATTTTACTTTCTCTCTTGCTTCTCTCTCCTCTCTTGATTCTATATTTCTCTTCTTGTCTCTCTCATCCTTTGAATTATCTCTTTATTTTTCTATCTCTATCACCCACTTAGTTTCTCTCATTCTGTCTCACTATTTCATTTTATCTTTCAGTCCGTTTCTTCTCATTCTCTCTTTCTGTCTCTTTTTGCCTCTTTTTGTCTCTCTCTCGCTCTCTAACAATAGAACTTGTTAAGATGAGAGCGTCCCCGCGGGAACGGCAGCTTAATTACCAGCTCATTTGCATGTTTGCATATTAATGACTGCAGAGCGTCTGGTTTTTCTGCAGTATGATCCGATTCAAGCTGAAGTCCCACTGACTGACAAACCGCTATGGTCCACCTTGAGCAATTGAAGGGTTAAATGGCAGTGGAAATCCACAAGTGGGGAGTGGGAGAAAGGGTGAACTCACCCACAGCACAGGGGGGATTTATGTGTCAGTTTGTAAAACTGTGAAAACCAGACATAGTAGATAAAAAATTGAGGAGATGGAGGGAGAGAGGATAGAGCAGGATGGGGGGAGAACAAGAAGAAGAGGGTGAGGGAGGAGAGACTGAAAGATGGAGAGAGCATGGTAGAGCAGATAATGCAGAGAGGGGACACAGGGCATCCATCTGCTGAGCATGGCTGATCTACAACTAGAAGAAACAAAGACTGTATGAACATGCACCCAGAAATTCTTACATATTTCAGTGGCTGTTTGCTGAGAATTAGTCGGTTGTAAACAAATATACCTAAATCCAAATCAACTCTCCTTCTTTTGAAGGCAATGTCTCTTTTTTCAGGGGTTAAATCCCATGTTCGTCTAAAATACCCAAAATGTCTCTCTGCGAAACTGCAGTCTGTGAGTGGGTCTCTGGCACTGTACCCTAATCCATGGCTATGCACTGAATCCTGCCTGAGAGCGGGGCACATAGGCCTAAATGAATCCCATGTAAAGTGGGTCTGAGGCAAAAAGGTGGTACTCTGAGTCTCATTTGCATGTCACTACCCAGAATTCTTAGCTACAGTGGAAATACTGTTTACTGAGAAGTTATATGGGAAAAATAGGTCTCCTGGCTTCTTGAGACATATAGGTGTACTCAGAACTATTAATTCCTGGATATACAGTGGAGAGTTTTTCAATCACCTTTCTACCCACAATAAAATATAAGTGTCTGGTCACAGTGTCTCCCAACAGCTGCCAGAACCAACCTCACACTGATGAGCCCCATATTAGGGTGATATTGCAGTCTGTGAGTGGGTCTCTGGCACTGTACCCTAATCCATAGCTAGGTGCTGAATCCTGCCTGAGAGTCCTAAATGGATACCCATGTTAGTGGGTTGGAGTCTCATTTGCATGTCATTACCCAGAATCCTAAGTTACAGTGGAAATATTGTCTACAGAGAAATATGGTGAGAAAATTGGTCTCCTGGCTGCTTGGGATATAGGTGTCAGAATGATATACTCAGAACGATTAATTCCTGGATATACAGTGTAGGGTCTTCCAATCACCTTTAAGGAGAACCACAATAAAATATAAGTGTCTGGTCACAGTGTCTCCCGACAGCTGCCAGAACAAACCTCACACTGACGAACCCCATATTAGGGTGATATTGCAGTCTGTGAGTGGGTCTCTGGCACTGTACCCTAATTCATAGCTATGTACTGAATCCTGCCTGAGAGCAGGGCCCATAGGCCTAAATGGATACCAGTAGGCAAAAAGGTGGTATGTTTTGAGCCTTTTTTGAATGTCACAACCCAGAATCCTTAGTCACATTGGAAATGCTGTTTGAAACAAGAAGGTGTACTCAGAATGATATTTTGTTTTCTCTTTTAAAGGAAAGTACCACATTTAAGGACATATCCCTGTTTTCCAGGCTGATTATCAGCCACAATTAATTTGGGCTACGTTGAACTTAGCTATTAAATTGCAACAAAGTCACTCGCGAGCAAGCCCGTAACACGCAAATGCCCAACGCGTGCTCCAGAGCACCCGCAAGGGGGGTAAAGTCCAATACGTAGCACTTGTACATTTATTACAAGTGAAAGTGATGTTAGGTCTTAGAATTGATAGCACAACATTCTCAAGTCCGCAAATTGGCTCAGAAAAATACTTAATTTCATGTATATTTTTTGTGTTATATCCATCCCGGCAATCAATGTGTTAATAAATATACTGTAACTCGCATGTGATAAAATATCATATTTACAGCTTTATTAATACTGCATTCATTTGGAATGTCGGTTCGCTCGTAGATCGTAATTGAAGCACCATTTTGTTGTGACGCAATGCTGACGATTCACTTTGGGGTTACTGGCTTGTAATTTAATGTGGGCCTATGTCCCACTTTCTCTGGTTCCTCCTGTTGTTTTCTCTCAGTTCTACATTATCAGCCTTATTAAATTGCAATTCGGCAAATTTAAAGGGCTCTATATAAGCACATAGCATATTTTATTTACAGAAGTTTTTAGTTAGTGAAGACCTTTTGGATAGAAGTTCACTAACTAAAAACTTCTGTAAAAAAATATGCTGTGTGCTTCAATAGAGCCCTATTCAATTGGCCGTATCACAATTTAATAAGGCTGTACATGTTTATAAATCATACAGAATGGTGGTAACACTACCTAATAGAGAATCATTTCCCAACAATACGTGTCCCTGTTTAATTATTTGTTTAATTATTTTAAATGCTGGAAGGTATGTAATAACTGCAGCGTATAGCACTATCATTAAAGAAAGAAGGGATAGGGCTAAACATGATTGTAATAATAAATACAATTGGTATTAGGCAAAACGACCACTGTGATCAAATTTTCCTCTATGTTCTTTTGAAAAACTTGTAATAGGTTTTAAGAAAGCAAAAATAATTATATAAACCCAACCGTTACATATTTAATGTGACACAGCAGAGGTTACAAATATGGTAGAATTTAAAACTCTAGGTGATAACAAGTACTTTATTAATTTTATTAAAGGGACTTTTTCACTCCCAAATCAATTTGTTTTTAGGTTATTCTTAAAGAGCATGAAGGCTCGCTCTATATTGTGTTATGCATTTTTTTTTAAAGTGAATCAATCCAGGAAAATTCTGTGTTGTTGTTGCTGCATTTATATGCAGATAAGCAGCTCATGCATATTAATTAGCTACTTTGATGTGTTAATTTGGATTACAGTGTGCTTGTCTGTCTCTGTAGTTGCCAAAATAAAGACCTGCAATATTATCTGGCAATTAGACCCCCTCCACACCCTCAGCAGCCACACATTAGCGTATACATGAACCACAAAATCAGTTCTAAATATTTCAGAAATTAGTGATTTTAGCAAAAGAATGCTAGGTCAGATTGTAAGTTTGCGAGTTTTCAGTCTTGCACAGAGCTTTGGGGAAAGCACTATGGACAGTGGATTCTAAGCTCAGAGACAGGGCCCTCCATTATTTGCAATGTGTTAATATTGAATTTGTCTGGAAATTAACTAATGTATAGCGCTATGGAATATATTGGCGAGTTACAAATAAACAATAATAATAATAATAATAGTTGAATGTCTAATGCACTTTAAAATTAAATCGGTTTGACAGTGACTTTAAATATAGCATTTTCCTACAGTAAACTAATACTAAAATGTGCCATTCTGAGCTATCAGTCAGCCTTTCTGATCCACCCTTTTGATAATGTGAAATATTTGCCCTAATTACTCCCTGAGGCATTGGATTCACTGTCTTGAGTGCAGTGACTTGGTCTGAGAATGCCTAGTCTTATTATGTGCAGGCGTCTCACATTTATATACAACTAGACTATTGTCTGTCAAAAAATGACGGCAATGAAATTGTAAGTGAGCTAATGCTGTTTGGTGTATGGTAATCAAATAAATAATATATTAATAAATTAATATACTTTACCTATTTTGAAGTAATATATGCAGGAAGCATTGTGTTGAAGAGCTGGCAATCTGTTTTCGTGTTGCTGCAGCATCAGTGCTGTGGAGCTGCTGTGTAAGCGTAATGAATGTGTGCAGTGTAATAGTGTGCGTGCGCGAGACAAATCCGTTAGGGTAGCTGTGTACTTCCGCATTGTATAAGTTATTGTTCTTAAATGGCGGCTAATGTGTGGTACGCGTCTGTAGCTGATTTAGCGTCCTTCGTTATGGAAGTTGTCCGACTTTTTTTGAATATCCGTAGCTGTTTGGTGTTGTTTTGCGTGTCCTTTAGCCTCGTTTTCGTTTTGTTCGGCGGCCATTTTTTCTCTCGCTTTGGTGATTTTTGGGTGTTTAAACTCCAAAATCTGGAGTTAAATCGAGGTGTAACTTCACTTGCAGAGGTCCTAGGTGCACCCCCTTGCTGTGGATAACGTTTTTATGTGTTTGTTGTGTGTATTTATTGTGTTTGTAATGTTTTTGGGGTCACTCGGGTTGCGTCCTTGTTTTCGGATCTCGTACATCTTTTTCAGGAAATCCGTAGGTGTTTGGTGGTGTTTTGCGTCTTTAGAGTCCTGTAGCCTTGTTTTCGTTTTTTTCCGCAGCCATTTTTTCTCTCGCTTAGGGGATTTTTGAGTGTCTAAACTCTTTTATTTGGAGTTAAATTGAGGTGTAACTTCAGTTTTCGAGGTCCTGGGTGCCTCCTCTTCCTGTAGGTAAGCTTTTTATGTATTTGTTGTGTGTATTTATTGTGTTTTTCATGTTTTCATGTGCGCGGTCTTCGGACGATTTTTGCGAGGTCGTAGTGGGTCGTAACGTCTCTCATATTTTGATTTCATAACTACATACATTTTGCAAGGTCCGCAGTTTCGCGAGGGCCGCGGGCTCGCTATGCGAGCCTGCAAGCGTTAGCAACGGCCTGCATGCTCACAACTATATATATGTGATTATTATTTACTGCGTGGCTACTATCTTAAAAGAATATGTCCTTGTAAACTAATGGTATTCCCATTACTCCTGTTGAAGGCATTGGCAATTGCACAACATAGAAGCTTCCTCCTTATTCAAAGTCTTCTCCCTCCCCAGGAAGTTGATCAGCAGAAACTAAAACAGTAAACACCACAGTAGCATTATTGTTTGTAAAGGATAATAAGTTAGAGACCGTGTCCTTTTATTCTACCTATTTCCAAATTTCCAGTTTGTTTTAAATATAGGACTAAAGTGACCCTTTAAGAAAGATTTAACAATAATAAAAAAAAGAAATCATTACAGCATAATATTAGAACAAGAGGTTGTGATTTTGCGCTATACATAACAACCTGGGTGTGCATAAGGATATCCAGAGAATAAGCCTGAACTTTCTAAGTAGATATAATGGGTAGTCTAGATGGGTCTATAGGTTTGTAATGAGTGTGTGATAAATATCTATGTATTTGCCTATCTGTACCCAGATATCAAAGGCCATCTGCAGACCTGATGTATTTAGGGAATATTGGCCTGCTGTGTAGGGATCTATCACATTATCAACAGAGATCTGCAGAATTGTAGTGTTGTAAATGGATCCATTATCAGAAAGAAATCCCTGCATTCCTTGTAACTCGACACTGCAGAGTCCTGTGCAGAGGGACTGCAGAGCATTGCATCATCTTAAAAAAGCTGGATGAAACATTCAAGAACCTCTTCACACAACTGTATAATCTCCTCCAGACTGTGATCATCACTCCTTTTCTTAGAACTCACCATAACACAGTCCTATATATTACTATACAATATGATTCCATGATTAAGTAGAGTCTAGAGATTTCTGCAGAGCATCTCCTATCCGTCTATCCATAAATACATCTACAGTCACCTTTCACTACAATACTGCACTGCATAATCATTCAGATTGCACAATGTTGGAAAGCTTTGAGGGTAACTAGGAGCCTAATTAAGCAGGAACAAAGTCATACAGCTAGTTTTTAATTAGCTTGGGTAGAATCCATGTTACATCGGTGGAAGTTGTGTGTGAGAGGGGCATTTACATTTCTGGAGAGATATGGTTGCATTTCCTGAAGCAAGGAGTCTGTGTTTGGGTCACAGAGGGGGAAGGGGTGCAGTGTCAGTTTCAATCCTATTCAATTATCTTAACAAAGGCACACACACTCATCATTCAGCTCTCAAGATGTGATGCAACAAGCACAAAATGAATTCCCAATACAAAGTCTATAAAAACTTAAAATGCTCTCACAAATATTCATGTCTGTGGCTTGTTTTTTTTGTTTTTGCGCTGCTCAGTTGTGTCTGATGTTCCGTGACCTCATGGAACACCATGGTCATCCACTTGGTATTCATGGCAGAGATACTGGAGTGGGTTGCCAGTTCCTCCTCCAGTAAGCCATAGCATACAGCTCTTGGTATTCCAAGGTGGTCTCCCATCCAAGTACTGACCATGGCAACTCTTCTTGCCTTCAGGTTGGTGTGACGTCTTGGTTCCCTGACTAGAATCAAATGCAGGTCGCAGTGCTGAAAGCACCAAAGCCCAACCACTGGACCGCCAGGGAACTTACACAGTTGTGTTTTATTTGTTTTTCTGAAATAATATCACTATTCTGCTGGACATCACTCCACTTCACCAAAGCACTGAAGAGCCTGTTCTATATAATACAGCCCATTATGATCCTTCACAGCTCCTGCTATTGCTTAGTGAATTTATGCCATTGTACTAGCCATTTTCTTCGTGTTGCATAATATGCTAATTTGTTTCCCAGAGGTCCAGATTTACTATGAATCTTAAAGCCTGTGCAAAGGAAATTTGAGGGTGTAGTGCAGATGTGTGTTTCTGCCCATAAGGCCTAGGGCAGCACATTTTCAGGGGGTCAGTAGCCTGCCTGACATTGCACATACAGGGTTATGGAGAAGTGTGCTCATATGAACCAAAGTGTCTTTGTACAGGGATGTTTCTGTCTATAAATGTAGCTGACACTTTCTCATATAGTATAGATATACACAAGCCCACACGGTACCCCATGAGGATGCCGAACACAATGCTAGTACTATATGTTTATATATCATTCTGAGTGTTCTTCATCACTCGAATGCCATTGCTTAACACTATAATATTATTATTATTATTGTTCATTTGTATCGCGCCAACATATTCCATAGCGCTGTATAAGGGTTAAGTTCAAGGCAACAAAACAATAGCAGTATTAACACATTGCAAATAATGGAGGGCCCTGTCTTTGAGCTTAGAATTTAATGTCCATAGTGCTTCCCCAAAGCGCTGCGCAAGACTGAAAACTCACAAGCTTACTATATATACACAACAGTATTGCTCTTTAAAAACAAGCACAGTCTTTCCAATTTTCATATTTACGTGCAATTGTTTATTTACTGCAGGCTTCCATTTCCCCCACCAATCCTGCTTCCCGCAGATTCTGTGTCCATGTAAACTAATGTGCTTTGCATTAGAGGCAATTGTAGATGTCAGTTACCCGTTATTTCTGTTACAAACTTCCTAGGTATTCTCACACCTCAGGAAGCAGATCACTGGAAACTAAAATGATTCCATAGCAGTATAAAGGCATATAAAAGTAATATATTAGAGGCTGTATTATGTTTTTTTTTTTCATTTTACATCCTATATATAATGTGTTGCCTGTTTTCAAGGGTATTTTTATAAAAAAATTTTACCACAATGGACCGTTTACCAGTTTTATATAATGCAGAGCATAACTTCTTTTTTATTTATATTATTTTGCATATTATTTCTACTTTCTAATATAATTCTGCAGAACATCACTTCCACCTTAACGCAGCTCTATGTATAGAAATACAGACCATCTCTGCTCATAACATAGACCTATATAATTGTGCCAACATCACTCCCCATTATAACTGTCCTTTATAAACCAACATAATATACAGTCTTTAACGCCGACCCAGGCCCATCATAATTGTATTGGTGAGACAAAATTTTTCAAGTGCACGCAGGACTGGATCTACCTTTTTGGAGCCCATAGGCAGTGAAGTGGAGTAGCCCCTGCGAGTAAGTATGCAGTGTATGCACAGACCCATTTTTGCCTTTTCTGTGCATGTAAGTTTCTTTTCCTGTTGTAACTCTATTGTTCTATGTGCTCACCCCCTGGTAGCCAGAAAGGCTAGGCAGCTGCCTAGGACAATACACTTATGGGGTTGCCCGCCTGTCATGTCTTGTAGCTTTGCAGACGAATTGATGCAATATCAATCTACAACAGACATCTAGTGCTCCCTCTTATGGCAGAAATGGGGTGAAAAGGGATAGATAAAAATGGGGATGGCTGTTGGTTCAGGAGGACACCAGGTGGAAACGGAGCTGTATGTTTTACAATTGTATAACAATACAGTTTATAGCAATAACATTGTATGCATGTAAAATAACTGGTTGACATCTAAAAACACAGAAAAGAAACATCTATATTAGTGGTGGGCAATAAGTGAGGCCACATCAGAGTCATCCCATGTGACCCCAGACACTTATATGGTGTTTGAGAGCATGTTACAGGCCCCTCCATCTATTATTTTCACCCACAACCAACATGTGACACTCTATTGTCCCACAAACCAATACACCTCACTCCCTACTCCTCATGAAACACGCCAGTAAATTATTTTATAACTTCTATGTTTGCAAAACAAGCATTAAATGCATTGTGTGGTCTTTTCGGAGATTTGACTTGAAGCCATGAAGGGTTGGGCCTGGTCAGTACTTGGATGGGAGACCACCTAGGAATACCAGGAGCTGTGTGCTGTGGCCCACTGGAGACAGAATTGGCAACCCACTCTAGTATCTCTGCCATGAATACCAAGAGGATCAGCATGGTGTGTTGCAATCCATGAGGTGACGGAGAGTCGGACATGGCTGAATGATGCAAACACACACAACTATGTCTATATAAATTGCAGAGCATCTTTTTTCTGTATTGGATCCAAATAGTCATGCAGTACAAATCCATTACCCTGCAGAGCAAATCCTCCAGATAATACATAGGTATATAATGCGGCAGATCATCTCCATTTTGAAATGCAACCAAATAAAATTCTGGAGGGCATCAATTCCATTTAATTCATTACTTAATAACACCACATATCTACCTTTAAATATAGCATTATGTCATTTTGCAGATCACCCCTTCCTTTCAATACATCCCTTTGTAGTCCTGCTAATTAGCATATTTCATTCTACCTGGTATAATGACCCTCTGCTGGATTACCATTTGTTCTACAGTAAGATGTGATTTAAACGTGCGCCTGTGATTGTCACCCAAACCTAAACTAAACAACCTGTTACAGGATCTCAAAGAAATGAATGACCGCTCTGTGTATTTGGGGTGAAATGGTGACACCTGCTGGCTACATATTGTATAGCAGACAATAACAATATCATCATGAAAGACTGACCCTTACTGTTCAATTAATGGTATAACAACTAATAAAGATTTATCATTTTGTTTATCATTGCCCAGTAAAATGTGTGTTATATTCAAAAATATGTAGTGGTATAAATATTTATAACAACGTAATTATTTTTTATAGTTGTTTAAATCTTATATAATATAACATAATCATAACGTAACACTAGCAGTATATATACTAATAATTCTAAGTACCTATACTCCTATATTATGCTGTATTATATTATTATTATTATAATTATTATTAGAAACATAATACTATGTTCTATCTGTTAAATTATTAATAAATTATTAATAAATTATTAATTAATAAATTATTAATTAATTAAAGTTAATAAAATATTGTAAATAAAACTTTTTCTTTTTTGTGCTTTCAAAAAATATATATTTAAAGGGACTATGTCACCCCAAAAGGAGTTTGATTTCCTTTTAAAGAACATTGAGAACTGGATATGCATTTTATTAGCATTTTATATGTACAGTAAAACATTTATTACATATTTAGAAATGATTTTGCAGCTCCTGTATGCTAATGTGCATCTTGCTTAACAAGGGTGGGAGAGGGGTCTAACGGGAAGATAACATTGGTGGTCTTTATTTGGCCACTAAAGAACCAAACAAGCAGACTGTAATCAGAATTAGCAAATCAAAGCAGCTACTGTGTGAGCTGCTCATTTGCATATGAATGTAGCAACAACATGAAATTTCCCAGGATTTATTCACTTTAGAAAAAATGGATAACACAATATATAGTCAGTTTTTCATGCTCTTTAAAAATAACCTAAAAAACAAACAAAAAAAAAACAACAACTTGATTTTGGGGTGACAGAGTCTCTTTGATATTCTGTGAGACATGTGGAAAAATATATGCTGTCTGACATCTTTAGTGTGGTGGGACAGGGTTGTTAGTGCATTTAAACAATATATATATTTATTGTGTTATATAACTGTCCACACACATATATGGCACATCCACTCGCCACATTATTTTGCACAGCATAATTCACTGTTTACATCCCTCTACACTAAAGATCAGTGGCGGAGATAGAGAATAGAGGGCCCTAGTGCAAAAAAAATGTTTGCTATGGGTCTCGGGTACCAATTCACTAAGTGCCCCTACTACTTACCATAACAGCTCCCCTCCCTAAGGCCCCTACCCACAATGGCACGCATTCCCAACACCCTTCCCATAACAGCTCCCCTCCCTAAGACCCCTACCCACAATGGCACGCATTCCCAACACCCTTCCCATAACAGCTCCCCTCCCTAAGACCTTACCTACAAAAGCACCCTCCCCAAGACCCCTTACCATAACAGCTCCCCTCCCTAAGACCTTACCTACAAAAGCACCCTCCCCAAGACCCCTTACCATAACAGCTCCCCTCCCTAAGGCCCCTACCCACAACAGCACGCTTTCCCAACACCCTTTACCATAACAGCTCCTCTCCCTAAGGCCACAACGGCATGCTTTCCCAACACCCTTTACCATAACAGCTCCCCTCCCTAAGACCCCTACCCACAACGGCACGCTTTCCCAACACCCTTCCCATAACAGCTCCCCTCCCTAAGACCTTACCTACAAAAGCACCCTCCCCAAGACCCCTTACCATAACAGCTCCCCTCCCTAAGACCCCTACCCACAACAGCACGCTTTCCCAACACCCCTTACCATAACAGCTCCTCTCCCTAAGGCCCCTACCCACAACGGCATGCTTTCCCAACACCACTTACCATAACAGCTCCCCTCCCTAAGACCCCTACCCACAATGGCACGCTTTCCCAACACCCTTCCCATAACAGCTCCCCTCCCTAAGACCTTACCTACAAAAGCACCCTCCCCAAGACACCTTACCATAACAGCTCCCCTCCCTAAGACCCCTACCCACAACAGCACGCTTTCCCAACATCCTTTACCATAACAGCTCCTCTCCCTAAGGCCCCTACCCACAACGGCATGCTTTCCCAAAACCCCTTACCATAACAGCTCCTCTCCCTAAGGCCCCTACCCACAACGGCACGCTTTCCCAACACCCTTCCCATAACAGCTCCCCTCCCTAAGACCCTTACCTACAAAAGCACCCTCCCCAAGACCCCTTACCATAACAGCTCCCCTCCCTAAGACCCCTACCCACAACAGCACCCTTCCCCAAGACCCCTTCCCATAGCAGTTCCTCTCCCTAAGACCCCTACCCACAGCACCTCTCCTGAAGACCCCTTCCCATAGCTGCTCCCCTTCCCTTAGCTCCTGCCTTACCTCTTGTCTACAGAAAGTTAACCTAAAAAAAATAAAAAAATAAAAATACAGCCCCAGAAGTGGGCCCTGGTGAATTGCACCACCTGCATAACTGGTAGCTCCGCCCCTGCTTTTGAATAGCTCCTTCATTCTTATCTCTTGCTATACATCATGGTGTCTCTTTCTACTCACATTTACTCTCTCTCTCCTCATTCCACCATTATTCGCTCCACAAACCAATGCAGTGCTATATAAAATGCATTAAATAACCACTGTGCTCATTTTTTCTCTATATTGTTTGAATAAACATGATAATGGACAAAAGTTAAAAAGTTATAAATACATAAAAACAACATTTAAAAACAACAGGCCTGTTACTTTCTCACATGGATGTGTACACATAAACTAATTAACTTCTCATTAGACCTGCTGTGAGCACTGATATATGTAACTGTCACATCCCCATTGTTCAGACTGACACTTCCTATGTATTCAAAGTCTCCTCCCACCTCAGGAAGCTGATCTACTAAAAAAACACATTCCACAGTAGCATCATTGCATATAAAAGATAATAAAATAGAGGCCGTATTATTCTTTTTCATTCTAAAAAACGGTAGTTCAAGAAAAAATAAACCCTTTTGTCAATATTAGCAGCTGCGTAAGTCTTGGGTATAAAGCATTTTTGGGAAATTTTGAAGACTCTATTTATGAGTACAGGAATACATTTTGTGTTAATACATTGCTTCCTGAGAGCTGAATTATGAGGGTGTGTGTTTTGGGTATCAGTGAAGAGGGGGCGGGGAATAAGAACAAAGAGAGCCTTTGTAAAGATAATAGAATAAGATTGAAATAGGCACAACATCCATTTCCTCTCACAGGCCCAGAAGCAGATCTCTTGCATAATTCACTGCAGCAATGACTCTGTACACCAGTAAATCATGGACCTCTCCAGAGCACTGCACTGGCATCACATTTTTGTTTTTGTAATTATGAGTCAAACAGATATTATTTTATTTTTTATTTTTGTGCTCCCATCACTTAATGAGAGTTTGATCAACAGAGTGTGTTTACTTATCAGAAAGTGCCAGATAACTGAATTATCTCTGCATATAGATCTTTCTGTGCATATTCTTTGGAACGACATTAGAAACTTCAAGCCACGTGCTGCCCTCTAAAGATGTGTTGCCCTAGGACTGGGCCTCATGGGTCTAGACTAAAACACACCCATGAACTATGCACTGATTAGTACTTTATATGCTGTCTTAAGCAACAATATCATTTTACATATATTCTGTGTAGTCTTCTGCTCACACTATGTTCAGATAAACACAGGCCATTCTCTGCTTGTACCATTAAAGTATGGTTTAACAAGTATGTTGGAATTGTGCTGTATGTTTCATGGAAGGCACCGCAAGTTACAAAGGTGACAGTGTGCATGCACATCAATAGACTGGCATGTCAACCTTTGACACATGGGGCCAAAGGACAACCCAACCAGGGAATAGATGCAGGCACCTTTGTAGGCTGATAAATGTTTACAGCCTACTGCTGAGGAATTGGAGAGGGTACAACCAAAATATTTAACACAAAGCAAGAAGAGGTAAGCGCTAGCTCATTTTAATATAACTAGCTCTTTTTATTTACACAAGCAGATATATGTTTAATCAGCAATATTCATTGGGATGTTAGGGCAGCTTGGAGGTTCTGGAAGGCCTCCTCACAGTCTGGGTCCACTAGACCACCCTATTATAATAACCAGCAGTACCTAGGAAAGCCATTTCCTACTTTTTAGTAGGTACCACGTAGCTACCTTCTATTTTGCCCATTCTTGAGTCTTCCTACTTCCCACTCATCGCTGGTGGTGCAGTACCTCGGCTTTGGCAAACTGGTATTTATCTGGCATAACTATAAGCCCTGCTTGGTTTATTTTACTTAGGATCTGCTCTATATGTCTCAGATGATCCTCCCAAGAGGTACTAAAAATAGCTATGTCATTTAAGTACACCTTGGTAAAGGTGTGATACCCCTGCAGCAGCTGATCCAGTAACCTCTGGTGGAGGGACCATTAATCCCAAAGGGAAGTAAACTGATATAGCCTGAATGGGGTGATGAAAGATGACTTCTCCTTGGCCGATTCTGCAAGTGGGATTTGCTAGTACCCCTTAGATAGATCCAACATGGTCAAATAGGTAGCATCTCATCCATGTGAGGAATCATGTAGTAATCTGTTTTGGTCTTATCATTTAATTTACGATAGTCCACACAGAATCAGGTAGTCCCCGCAGGGGAAGCCCAAGGATACTAAATGGTTACATAGTTACATAGTAATTGAGGTTGAAAAAAGACTTTCAGTCCATCAAGTTCAACCTTTTAAGATCTCCCCTGATCTGCAATATGCGGATTAGTTGTTAATTAATTAGTTGTTAATTAATTGATCCAGAGGAAGGCAAACAGAAAAAAAAAAAGAACTCAAGTGAAACTTAGCTAATCGTTTCAAAGAAAAAAAAAAGAAAAATTCCTTTCTGACTCCAGATACTGGCGATCGGATTCCTCCCTGGATCAATACTCTCTCTCTAATTAACCAGTATAACCCTGAATGCCCTTTTTATCTATAAATATATCTAATCCCTTTTTAAAGTTATCTATCGAATCTGCTGTCACCACCTCCTTTGGTAGAAATTTTCACAGATTAACCACCCTTACCGTGAAGAACCTTTTTTTTCTTTAAGGTGGAATCTTTTTACTTCTAATCTCAAGGGGTGTCCTCTTGTCAGTTGAAAACCTCTTGGCACAAAAAGTTCACTTGGCAAATCTTTATACTGACCCTGGATGTATTTATATAAGGTAATCATATCTCCTCTTAGATGCCTTTTTTTTTCTAGAGAAAACAAGTTTAATTTGGTTAGTCTTTCTAAATAACTTAGACCTTATTAGTTTTATTGCCCTTCTCTGTACCTTTTTCGAAAATATTATTTTTATTAAGTCGTACCCATAATTGTACTCCATATTCCAAATGAGGGCGTACTAGGGATTTGTATTGTCAAAAATGACAATACTTTCCAGTCAAAAATGTAAGTCTTTAATAAATATGCTGCTGTTAAAAAGCAGAGTACCTAATACTGAACCCTGAGGAACCCCACTTACCACATTAGTCCAATCTGAGTGTTTTCCATTAACAACAACCATGAGCAGATATTCCTGTATCTCTTAGTTTGAACAATAGGTCTTCCATGTGGCACCGTATCAAAAGCCTTTACAAAATCCAAAAATACTACATCCACTGAGTTGCCCTGATCCAAATTCCTATTAACCTCCTCATAGAAACTAATTAGATTTGTTTGACATGACCTATGGCTCAAAAAATCCATGATAACACCGACTTATAATCATGTTCAAACAGCCATATTCTGGTATACCAACTCTTATTAACCCTTCTAAAAGCTTTCCCACTACAGAAGTGGGGCTTACAGGTCTATTATTCCCCAGATTTGCTCTTGCTCCCTTCTTAAATATAGGTATCACTTCTGCTTTTCTCCAAACACCTCATAGTTATCCTGTGGTGAGTGAGTCTTTAAAAATTAGATATAATGGTTTGTTCTAACAAAACCCAGTTCCCTCAGTACCCTATCGATAGGTAGTTCCATTCACTCTCCAGCTCCTGCCTAATGTGATGCAACAGCCCTACCTCCAGTTCAAGAGTCAGTTCTCTGGGAAAGGCAGCCATCTCACCCTTCTCTTCTATCTGATCACCACCAGCCACCATCTCTAGCCGGCCAAGCTGCTCACCAGCTTCACCCACTCTGCACAGTTCTTAGATCACTGCTGTTCAAGTCTTGGATCCCAGCATCTCAACCCCCCAGAACATGATCTTTTATTTCAACCCGGCTCTGGATAACACCACTATCCATGGTATTTACACAAATTACTTCCCATAACTAAATTCAGTAATGAGTATGGACAATTTGAAGTTGTTGGCTATAACAGAGTCTATTGACAATTAAGCTATATTAGATTCAGTACTCACAAATGGTAATATATAGCGTCATATATATCTATTGATGAGTACTTAGGATCTATTCATTTTTAATATGTATGTAACACAGTTATAGCAATGTGTATTTTCACATTAAAAACAGGGTAATAGATTAGTGGAACAGCCTTTTAGTGGAAGTGGTGGAGACAAATACAGAATTTCAGGAGGTTTGGATTTGTTGTACATCTAGATTTATGAGTCAGATGACCTTTATTTGAGGAAGTCCAGTAATCTTAGCATTACTCTTTGGGTTATTCTTTAGCCCTACCCCCGTTTCCCTTGAAAGGCCTATTGTCTTGGACCCTACCCACTCTGGCACAGTATATCCAGGGTATATAAGTGGAACACTATAGACTCATAGCCACTGGGTAAAAAGAGTAGGTGTGCCCTCTGACCTTGCTACTTCCATTTCTTAGCGTTGTCCAAACACAAACCAGAGGTTTGACCACTCTAATTACTGAAGGGCTACTAACTAACTTTTAGTCCCTATTTTATATTACTTTAGCTAATGGGACATCATGGTGGTCAATTCTGACTACTTTCAGAGGTTGTCAGATTTTCACAACTCTTTTAATATTCTTATTACAGCATGCTTACTATTTACTCCTTCTTGCAAGTTTTTACATTAATGTGATTTGCTGTGGTACTCATTTTTATATACTGCCTATGGAATGTGACACTTGTGCAGAATTGATGGAAAGTCAACTTTGGCCTCCAGTTATTATTAAAGGGCCATTGTAGTCCAATACTTTCTGTCATGTATTTAACAGAGTATCTTTTAAACATTACAACGTCTTTCTTCCCTGTAAAAAGTAAATCATATTAACTGAAAAAAATAATAATAATATAATAATAGGCAGGTGTTTAACCCATCTTTATTTTACCAGTGAGTTAAGAGCATGGGTGTAGGAACTGGGGGGGATGAGGGGGACAAATCCCCCCGCCCCAGATTTCTAATTTTGTGTGTATGTATATGTATAGAAGCTGTTAAATGTTCTGTGTAAGAGGAAATGTAAAAAAGTATCCATGTTAATTGTGTTTTCTTAACAGAATTTACATTAAAACCATTAAAACAATATGTTGCAGTTCAAGCATCCATAGTGCTCACTGCCTTTTTGGTCCTTGTAACATATTAGTGGATTAGAAAACTGTTCTTTACTCTCTATATTTAATATAATTTCCTACACTATAGAACAATTATTTTGCATACAAGAAAACCTTGCGTAATGGCTACTAGTAACTTGATTTTATTTTTGGCTACTAGAATACCAAAACTTCCTTTTGTGGGTCTTTTCTCCTAGGCACTGCATATTGCCAAACACTGCATGTTGCTCATTGCAGCCTAAGTCCTGTGTGCCTTTAACTGCTCGCCTCACTTTGCGAAGCTCGCAGTGCAAGGAGCGCCTTTGGTGCTCATTGCAGCCTAAGTCCCGCGTGCCTCAACTGCTCACCTCGCATGACCAACATCACAAACGTTCCCAACACTGACAACTATATATGTGATATTTTCTCTCTTTCCATCTTTCAACAAAATTGCATGCAGATCATTGTTTGTCCATTAGAGGGAGCTCACACACAAAAATTGCAAGTACTTCTTTATTTAAATGTGTTTATCCCATTAATAATCTTTTCACCACTGAAACACCGAAGTTAATTCAAAGCACACATTATATTTTTCCTTATCAAGTGTATTTATTTATTGCTGAATATCTCAAAATATCACAAAACCCTATTGTACATTGACAGACTAAACTATTTTTTTATTTGACCAGACTCAATCATTTAATTGATACAGCTACTCCAAGGCATAGTATTTGGTACATTGGAGTGCATGGTGCTCAGTGACCTCACCCCCACCCCCACAACCTCTCTGGCCAGGTCTAATTTCTATAACAGGCCAAGCTTGAATGCAGAAGTCATTGCAGGGGTCAAGCAGAAAGGTCAAGGGTTGTAAAATGGGAGCAGCAGATTCAGGAAAGTACATTTATTTCAAAAGAATTGGGGGTGGAGGGTGTCAGCAGAACTGGAGTAGATATTGTTATAGAAAGCAGTGGTACTGTACAGTAACTCCCTTCATTTCAATACATCCTAGTCATAATGCTATTGATTAAGCAAAGTGTACATGTTACAGACAAATACACGTAATATGCCCCCATTGCTCTGCTTTAGAAGAGACATGCTCCCCTCCAGAAGAGACACCCTTTTGGAATCTCTTTTTCTGGCACAACGTGTGGGACTAAAAGAGGGAGTTGTGGGAGGTTGGGAGGGGCAGAGGGATACACTTTTGAAAGGGTGTTTGTGTTTTAAAAGAGGTGTGACACAAAAATATTACATAAAAAGCAGAAAAAGGAAAATGCTTTCTTGGTTATCAATATTTGTCAAATATCAGATCTCTGAAATATTAATATAAACAGTTTATATAGCTCCGGACTTGAGAAAGAGAGGTTCGCTCTCGAAAGCTTGTCATATATTTATGAATATGTTTGTCCAGTAAAAAAGGTATCACTATATACTGCAATATTCTGATTATTCATCCACTTTAATACTCAAATACTTACTTTTAGATAACTTGATAAACTTAACTGACAGGTCAAATATCCTTTGATTTGGATATTGAAGGCAAGAGTTTTTCCTCCAGAAGAAGAAAACTCTCCAGTTCCTGTTCTTCATAAAATGTGAGATTTCTCACAGAAGAGGAAGCCCTCACCTGAGTGAAGAAAGAAGGAAGAGACTGTCATCCAAGTAAATACAGAAGACGGCTTGCACCCAAGTCAATACAGATGGAGGCTGTCGTTTGAGTGAATATAGAAGGAGTTTCTCACCTGAGTGAATATAGAAAAAGGAGGCACTCACCTGAGTGAATATAGAAGGAGGAGGCTCTCACCTGAGTGAATACAGAAGGAGGAGGCTCTCACCTGAGTGAATACAGAAGGAGGAGGCTCTCACCTGAGTGAATATAGAAGGAGGGGGCTCCCACCTGAGTGAATACAGAAGGAGGAGGCTCTCACCTGAGTGAATACAGAAGGAGGAGGCTCCCACCTGAGTGAATATAGAAGGAGGAGACTCTCACCTGAGTGAATACAGAAGGAGGAGGCTCTCACCTGAGTGAATACAGAAGGAGGAGGCTCCCACCTGAGTGAATATAGAAGGAGGAGACTCTCACCTGAGTGAATACAGAAGGAGGAGGCTCTCACCTGAGTGAATACAGAAGGAGGAGGCTCTCACCTGAGTGAATATAGAAGGAGGAGACTCTCACCTGAGTGAATATAGAAGGAGGGGGCTCCCACCTGAGTGAATATAGAAGGAGGAGGCTCTCACCTGAGTGAATATAGAAGGAGGGGGCTCCCACCTGAGTGAATATAGAAGGAGGAGGCTCCTACCTGAGTGAATACAGAAGGAGGAGGCTCTCACCTGAGTGAATACAGAAGGAGGAGGCTCCCACCTGAGTGAATATAGAAGGAGGAGACTCTCACCTGAGTGAATACAGAAGGAGGAGGCTCTCACCTGAGTGAATACAGAAGGAGGAGGCTCCCACCTGAGTGAATATAGAAGGAGGAGACTCTCACCTGAGTGAATACAGAAGGAGGAGGCTCTCACCTGAGTGAATACAGAAGGGGGGGGGGCCCACCTGAGTGAATACAGAAATAGGCTATCATCTAAATGAATATAGAAGGAGGCTCTCACCTGAGTGAATATAGAAGGAGACTCTCACCTGAGTGAATACAGAAGGAGGAGGCTCTCACCTGAGTGAATACAGAAGGGGGGGGGGGGGTCCCACCTGAGTGAATACAGAAATAGGCTATCATCTAAATGAATATAGAAGGAGGCTCTCACCTGAGTGAATATAGAAGGAGGAGGCTCTCACCTGAGTGAATATAGAAGGAGTTTCTCACCTGAGTTAATACAGAAGGAGGAGGCTCTCACCTGAGTGAATATAGAAGGAGGAGGCTCCCACCTGAGAGAATGCAGAAATAGGCTATCATCTAAATGAATATAGAAGGAGGCTCTCACCTGAGTGAATATAGAAGGAGGAGGCTCTCACCTGAGTGAATATAGAAGGAGTTTCTCACCTGAGTTAATACAGAAGGAGGAGGCTCTCACCTGAGTGAATATAGAAGGAGGAGGCTCTCACCTGAGTGAATGCAGAAATAGGCTATCATCTAAATGAATATAGAAGGAGGCTCTCATCTGAGTGAATATAGAAGGAGGAGGCTCTCACCTGAGTGAATATAGAAGGAGTTTCTCACCTGAGTTAATACAGAAGGAGGAGGCTCTCACCTGAGTGAATATAGAAGGAGGAGGCTCCCACCTGAGTGAATGCAGAAATAGGCTATCATCTAAATGAATATAGAAGGAGGCTCTCACCTGAGTGAATATAGAAGGAGGAGGCTCTCACCTGAGTAAATATAGAAGGAGGAGGCTCTCACCTGAGTGAATATAGAAGGAGGAGGCTCTCACCTGAGTGAATATAGAAGGAGGAGGCTCCCACCTGAGTGAATATAGAAGGAGGAGGCTCCCACCTGAGTGAATATAGAAGGAGGAGGCTCTCACCTGAGTGAATATAGAAGGAGGAGGCTCTCACCTGAGTGAATATAGAAGGAGGAGGCTCCCACCTGAGTGAATATAGAAGGAGGAGGCTCCCACCTGAGTGAATACAAAAATTGGCTGTCATCTAAATGAATATAGAAGGAGGCTCTCACCTGAGTGAATATAGAAGGAAGAGGCTCTCACCTGAGTGAATATAGAAGGAGTTTCTCACCTGAGTTAATACAGAAGGAGGAGGCTCTCACCTGAGTGAATATAGAAGGAGGAGACTCCCACCTGAGTGAATGCAGAAATAGGCTATCATCTAAATGAATATAGAAGGAGGCTCTCACCTGAGTGAATATAGAAGGAGGAGGCTCTCACCTGAGTGAATATAGAAGGAGTTTCTCACCTGAGTTAATACAGAAGGAGGAGGCTCTCACCTGAGTGAATATAGAAGGAGGAGGCTCCCACCTGAGTGAATATAGAAGGAGGAGGCTCCCACCTGAGTGAATGCAGAAATAGGCTATCATCTAAATGAATATAGAAGGAGGCTCTCACCTGAGTGAATATAGAAGGAGGAGGCTCTCACCTGAGTGAATATAGAAGGAGTTTCTCACCTGAGTTAATACAGAAGGAGGAGGCTCTCACCTGAGTGAATATAGAAGGAGGAGGCTCCCACCTGAGTGAATATAGAAGGAGGAGGCTCCCACCTGAGTGAATGCAGAAATAGGCTATCATCTAAATGAATATAGAAGGAGGCTCTCACCTGAGTGAATATAGAAGGAGGAGACTCTCACCTGAGTGAATACAGAAGGAGGAGGCTCCCACCTGAGTGAATATAGAAGGAGGAGACTCTCACCTGAGTGAATACAGAAGGAGGAGGCTCTCACCTGAGTGAATACAGAAGGAGGAGGCTCTCACCTGAGTGAATATAGAAGGAGGAGACTCTCACCTGAGTGAATATAGAAGGAGGGGGCTCCCACCTGAGTGAATATAGAAGGAGGAGGCTCTCACCTGAGTGAATATAGAAGGAGGGGGCTCCCACCTGAGTGAATATAGAAGGAGGAGGCTCCCACCTGAGTGAATACAGAAGGAGGAGGCTCTCACCTGAGTGAATACAGAAGGAGGAGGCTCCCACCTGAGTGAATATAGAAGGAGGAGACTCTCACCTGAGTGAATACAGAAGGAGGAGGCTCTCACCTGAGTGAATACAGAAGGAGGAGGCTCCCACCTGAGTGAATATAGAAGGAGGAGACTCTCACCTGAGTGAATACAGAAGGAGGAGGCTCTCACCTGAGTGAATACAGAAGGGGGGGGGGCCCACCTGAGTGAATACAGAAATAGGCTATCATCTAAATGAATATAGAAGGAGGCTCTCACCTGAGTGAATATAGAAGGAGACTCTCACCTGAGTGAATACAGAAGGAGGAGGCTCTCACCTGAGTGAATACAGAAGGGGGGGGGGGGGGGGGTCCCACCTGAGTGAATACAGAAATAGGCTATCATCTAAATGAATATAGAAGGAGGCTCTCACCTGAGTGAATATAGAAGGAGGAGGCTCTCACCTGAGTGAATATAGAAGGAGTTTCTCACCTGAGTTAATACAGAAGGAGGAGGCTCTCACCTGAGTGAATATAGAAGGAGGAGGCTCCCACCTGAGAGAATGCAGAAATAGGCTATCATCTAAATGAATATAGAAGGAGGCTCTCACCTGAGTGAATATAGAAGGAGGAGGCTCTCACCTGAGTGAATATAGAAGGAGTTTCTCACCTGAGTTAATACAGAAGGAGGAGGCTCTCACCTGAGTGAATATAGAAGGAGGAGGCTCTCACCTGAGTGAATGCAGAAATAGGCTATCATCTAAATGAATATAGAAGGAGGCTCTCATCTGAGTGAATATAGAAGGAGGAGGCTCTCACCTGAGTGAATATAGAAGGAGTTTCTCACCTGAGTTAATACAGAAGGAGGAGGCTCTCACCTGAGTGAATATAGAAGGAGGAGGCTCCCACCTGAGTGAATGCAGAAATAGGCTATCATCTAAATGAATATAGAAGGAGGCTCTCACCTGAGTGAATATAGAAGGAGGAGGCTCTCACCTGAGTAAATATAGAAGGAGGAGGCTCTCACCTGAGTGAATATAGAAGGAGGAGGCTCTCACCTGAGTGAATATAGAAGGAGGAGGCTCCCACCTGAGTGAATATAGAAGGAGGAGGCTCCCACCTGAGTGAATATAGAAGGAGGAGGCTCTCACCTGAGTGAATATAGAAGGAGGAGGCTCTCACCTGAGTGAATATAGAAGGAGGAGGCTCCCACCTGAGTGAATATAGAAGGAGGAGGCTCCCACCTGAGTGAATACAAAAATTGGCTGTCATCTAAATGAATATAGAAGGAGGCTCTCACCTGAGTGAATATAGAAGGAAGAGGCTCTCACCTGAGTGAATATAGAAGGAGTTTCTCACCTGAGTTAATACAGAAGGAGGAGGCTCTCACCTGAGTGAATATAGAAGGAGGAGACTCCCACCTGAGTGAATGCAGAAATAGGCTATCATCTAAATGAATATAGAAGGAGGCTCTCACCTGAGTGAATATAGAAGGAGGAGGCTCTCACCTGAGTGAATATAGAAGGAGTTTCTCACCTGAGTTAATACAGAAGGAGGAGGCTCTCACCTGAGTGAATATAGAAGGAGGAGGCTCCCACCTGAGTGAATGCAGAAATAGGCTATCATCTAAATGAATATAGAAGGAGGCTCTCACCTGAGTGAATATAGAAGGAGGAGGCTCTCACCTGAGTGAATATAGAAGGAGTTTCTCACCTGAGTTAATACAGAAGGAGGAGGCTCTCACCTGAGTGAATATAGAAGGAGGAGGCTCCCACCTGAGTGAATATAGAAGGAGGAGGCTCCCACCTGAGTGAATGCAGAAATAGGCTATCATCTAAATGAATATAGAAGGAGGCTCTCACCTGAGTGAATATAGAAGGAGGAGGCTCTCACCTGAGTGAATATAGAAGGAGTTTCTCACCTGAGTTAATACAGAAGGAGGAGGCTCTCACCTGAGTGAATATAGAAGGAGGAGGCTCCCACCTGAGTGAATGCAGAAATAGGCAATCATCTAAATGAATATAGAAGGAGGCTCTCACCTGAGTGAATATAGAAGGAGGAGGCTCTCACCTGAGTGAATATAGAAGGAGTTTCTCACCTGAGTTAATACAGAAAGAGGAGGCTCTCACCTGAGTGAATATAGAAGGAGGAGGCTCCCACCTGAGTGAATGCAGAAATAGGCTATCATCTAAATGAATATAGAAGGAGGCTCTCACCTGAGTGAATATAGAAGGAGGAGGCTCTCACCTGAGTGAATATAGAAGGAGGAGGCTCCCACCTGAGTGAATATAGAAGGAGGAGGCTCTCACCTGAGTGAATATAGAAGGAGGAGGCTCTCACCTGAGTGAATATAGAAGGAGGAGGCTCTCACCTGAGTGAATATAGAAGGAGGAGGCTCCCACCTGAGTGAATACAAAAATTGGCTGTCATCTAAATGAATATAGAAGGAGGCTCTCACCTGAGTGAATATAGAAGGAGGAGGCTCTCACCTGAGTGAATATAGAAGGAGGAGGCTCTCACCTGAGTGAATATAGAAGGAGGAGGCTCCCACCTGAGTGAATATAGAAGGAGGAGGCTCCCACCTGAGTGAATATAGAAGGAGGAGGCTCTCACCTGAGTGAATATAGAAGGAGGCTCTCACCTGAGTGAATATAGAAGGAGGAGGCTCCCACCTGAGTGAATATAGAAGGAGGAGGCTCCCACCTGAGTGAATATAGAAGGAGGAGGCTCCCACCTGAGTGAATACAAAAATTGGCTGTCATCTAAATGAATATAGAAGGAGGCTCTCACCTGAGTGAATATAGAAGGAAGAGGCTCTCACCTGAGTGAATATAGAAGGAGGAGGCTCTCACCTGAGTGAATATAGAAGGAGGAGGCTCTCACCTGAGTGAATATAGAAGGAGGAGGCTTCCACCTGAGTGAATACAAAAATTGTCTGTCATCTAAATGAATATAGAAGGAGGCTCTCACCTGAGTGAATATAGAAGGAGGAGGCTCTCACCTGAGTGAATATAGAAGGAGTTTCTCACCTGAGTTAATACAGAAGGAGGAGGCTCTTACCTGAGTGAATATAGAAGGAGGAGGCTCCCACCTGAGTGAATGCAGAAATAGGCTATCATCTAAATGAATATAGAAGGAGGCTCTCACCTGAGTGAATATAGAAGGAGGAGGCTCTCACCTGAGTGAATATAGAAGGAGTTTCTCACCTGAGTTAATACAGAAGGAGGAGGCTCTCACCTGAGTGAATATAGAAGGAGGAGGCTCCCACCTGAGTGAATATAGAAGGAGGAGGCTCCCACCTGAGTGAATATAGAAGGAGGAGGCTCCCACCTGAGTGAATGCAGAAATAGGCTATCATCTAAATGAATATAGAAGGAGGCTCTCACCTGAGTGAATATAGAAGGAGGAGGCTCTCACCTGAGTGAATATAGAAGGAGTTTCTCACCTGAGTTAATACAGAAGGAGGAGGCTCTCACCTGAGTGAATATAGAAGGAGGAGGCTCCCACCTGAGTGAATGCAGAAATAGGCTATCATCTAAATGAATATAGAAGGAGGCTCTCACCTGAGTGAATATAGAAGGAGGAGGCTCTCACCTGAGTGAATATAGAAGGAGTTTCTCACCTGAGTTAATACAGAAAGAGGAGGCTCTCACCTGAGTGAATATAGAAGGAGGAGGCTCCCACCTGAGTGAATGCAGAAATAGGCAATCATCTAAATGAATATAGAAGGAGGCTCTCACCTGAGTGAATATAGAAGGAGGAGGCTCTCACCTGAGTAAATATAGAAGGAGGAGGCTCTCACCTGAGTGAATATAGAAGGAGGAGGCTCCCACCTGAGTGAATATAGAAGGAGGAGGCTCTCACCTGAGTGAATATAGAAGGAGTTTCTCACCTGAGTTAATACAGAAAGAGGAGGCTCTCACCTGAGTGAATATAGAAGGAGGAGGCTCCCACCTGAGTGAATACAGAAATAGGCTATCATCTAAATGAATATAGAAGGAGGCTCTCACCTGAGTGAATATAGAAGGAGGAGGCTCTCACCTGAGTAAATATAGAAGGAGGAGGCTCTCACCTGAGTGAATATAGAAGGAGGAGGCTCTCACCTGAGTGAATATAGAAGGAGTTTCTCACCTGAGTTAATACAGAAAGAGGAGGCTCTCACCTGAGTGAATATAGAAGGAGGAGGCTCCCACCTGAGTGAATGCAGAAATAGGCTATCATCTAAATGAATATAGAAGGAGGCTCTCACCTGAGTGAATATAGAAGGAGGAGGCTCTCACCTGAGTAAATATAGAATCAGGAGGCTCTCACCTGAGTGAATATAGAAGGAGGAGGCTCTCACCTGAGTGAATATAGAAGGAGGAGGCTCTCACCTGAGTGAATATAGAAGGAGGAGGCTCCCACCTGAGTGAATACAAAAATTGGCTGTCAGCTAAATGAATATAGAAGGAGGCTCTCACCTGAGTGAATATACAAGAAGGTCCTTGTCTGAGTGAATATAGGAGAAGGCTCTCATCTGAGTTAATACAGAAGGAGGATGCTCTCACCTGAGTGAATATAGAAGGAGGAGACTCTCACCTGAATGAATACAGAAGGAGGCTCTCATCTGAGTGAATTCAGAAGAAGGTTCTTGCCTGAGTGAATATAAAATGAGGCTTACACCCCAGTGAATACAGAAGCAACAGGCTCTCATCTGAGTGAATATAGAAGAAGGAGGCTCTCACCTGAGTGAATCATAGTTACATAGTTACATAGGGCCTCATTCAATTGCGATTTGGCCAATTGAATAAAGCTCTAAATAAGCACATATCATATTTTGAAAAAATAAGTTTCTAGTTAGTGAAAACCTTGCTTTTGGATAGATGTTTACTAACTTAAAACTTCTTTAAAAACAATATGTTATGTGCTTATGAATGAGGGCCATAGTATTTAAGGTTGAAAAAAGACCTTCAGTCCATCAAGTTCAACCTTTCAAGATCTTCTCCGATCTGCAATATGTGGATTAACTATTAATTAGTTGTATAAAAAAATAATATTAATCAAATCCCTTCTGATCCCCGAAACCGGTGAGCGGAGTTCTTCCTGGATCAATACTGCATCTCTATTTATCCATGATAACCCTGAATTCCCTTTTTAATTATAAATAAATCCAGTCCCCTTTTAAAGTTATCTATCGAATCCGCTGTCACCACCTCCTCTGGTAGAGAACTCTACAGATTAACCACCCTTACTGTGAATAACCCTTTTCTTTCTTTAAGGTGGAATCTTTTTACTTCTAACCTCAAGGGATGTCCTCTTGTCAGTTGAAAACCTCTTGGCACAAAAAGCTCCCCCGACAAATCTTTATACTGACCCTGGATGTATTTATATAAGGTAATCATATCTCCTCTTAGACGCCTGTTTTCTAGAGAAAATAAGTTTAATTTGGTTAGTCTTTCTTCATAACTTAGCCCCTCCATTCACCTTATTAGTTTTGTTGCGCTCCTCTGTACCTTTTCCAGCTCTAAAATGTCCTTTGTATGAAGTGGTGCCCAAAATTGTACTCCATATTCCAAATGAGGGCTTACTAGAGATTTGTATAGTGGCAGAATTATATTTGCTTCCCTTACTTCTATACCCTTCTTAATACATGCTAATATTTTATTTGCCTTTGCAGCTGCTGCTTGGCTTTGAGCACCGTTACCTAGGTGGTTGTCCACAAGCACTCCCAAATCCCTTTCAATATCTGATACACCTAGATTTGCTCCATTAAGATTATAAATCGCATGGCTATTTTTCCTTTCCAGATGCATAACTTTACATTTATTCGTATTAAATCTCATCTGCCATTTAGATGCCCATTCCTCAATTTTATGTAAATCCATTTGGAGGGAAAGCACATCATTATCTGATTTAATTACCTTGCACAACTTCGTATCATCAGTGAAAATGGAGACACCACACTCGAATCCTACCTCTAAGTCATTAATAAATATGTTAAAAAGGAGAGGACCCCCATTTACCACATTAGTCCAATCGGAGTATGTTCCATTTACAACAACCCTTTGCTTCCTGTCTTTTAGCCAGCTCTCAATCCATGAGCAGATATTTACTGCAACTCCTGTATCTCTTAAGTTTGCACAATAGTCTCCCATGTGGCAGTGTATCAATAGCCTTTGCATAATCCAAAAAGACTACATCCACTGAGTTGCCTTGATCCAGGTTCCTACTAACCTCCTCATAGAAACTCATTAGATTTGTTTGACATGACCTATCCCTCATAAATCCAAGTTGACTCCTACTTATAATCCGGTTCAAATAGACATATTCTTGTATATTATCCCTTATTAACCCTTCTAAAAGCTTCCCCACTACAGAAGTGAGGCTCACTGGTCTATAATTCCCCGGATTTGCTCTTGCTCCCTTTTTAAATATAGGTATCACATCAGCTTTTCTCCAGTCATCTGGTAGAGACCCTGTGTTGAGTGAATCTTGAAAAATTAAATATAATGGTTTGGCTATTACAGAACCCAGCTCCCTCAGTACCCTTGGATGTATTCCATCAGGACCCGGGGCTTTATTAACATTTATTTTTTCCAACCTCTTTTGGATTACTTCCTGTGTTAACCAATTATTTGGCAAAGGTAGTGTAGCCCCATTATGTTGCCGTGTCCCAACCACTGGTACCTCCCTTGTGTATACCGAAGAAAATAACCTATTTAGCTCATCTGCCTTTTCCTGGTCACTAATTGTCAGATGGCCTGTGTCACATTGTAATGTTCCTATAGCTTCCTTCCTCGCCTTCTTCCCATTAATATACTTAAAAAATATTTTAGGGTTAGTCTTACTCTCTTTTGCAATTAATTTTTCATTTTCTATTTGAGCCAGTCTAATTGCCCTTTTGCAAGCCTTGTTGATTTCCTTGTATTCATGTAAGGCAGTCTCTGTCCCCTCTTGTTTGTATAATTTAAATGCCTGTCTTTTACTCCGTATCTTGATCTTTAAATCATTGTTAAGCCACATGGGTTGTGATTTACTCCTTTTACTTTTATTCCCACACGGTATATGCCGATGTGTATGTATATTTAGTAAGGATTTAAATGTTGTCCATTTATGTTCAGTGTTTTTACCTGCCAGTTCTCTGTCCCAGTCTATACTTTGTATTGCTGCCCTTAGACCGTTAAAATCTGCCCTTTTAAAATTAAGAGTTTTTGTTGGCCCCTTAAAATTTTGTTTTTTAATTCAATCTCAAACAAGACTTTGTTGTGATCACTATTTCCCAAAGGTTGCCCTATTCCAACATTTGATACTATATCAATATTATTTGTGATGAGTAAATCTAAGATAGCTTCATTTCTAGTAGGCTCTTGTACAACCCGGGCCAGATAATGATCCCTGAGTGTACTCAAGAACCTGCTCCCCTTAGCTGAACTGCTGGTCTCATTTATCCAGTTTATTTCAGGGTAATTAAAATCTCCCATTATTAGAACTTGCCCATGCTTAGCTGCATTTTCAATCTGCAACAATAATTGTATTTCCTCACTTTCAGCTATATTTGGGGGTTTATAGCATACTCCTACTAATATTCTTTTGGAATTTGCTGCTCTGCTATTTAACTCTACCCACAAACATTCAACTTTATCACTAGGTTCACCATAAATATCTTCTCTAACTATAGGCTTAAATTCAGGCTTAACATACAGACACATCCCTCCTCCTCGTTTACCATTGTCTCTATCTTTCCTAAATAGGTTATAACCATCCAGATTAACAGTCCAGTCATGAGATTCATCCCACCACGTTTCAGTAATGCCTATTAAATCCCATTTTTCATTAATTGCTAATAATTCTAACTCTCCCATTTTTCCTTGCAAGCTTCTGGCATTAGCAAGCATACATCTTATGTTATGAGTCTGTAGTTCTGAAGTGCCTGCCACTGTACTTGAATTACTTAGTACTACCTCTCTATTGACTATACTACCCCTCCCCCCATCTCCTCCCCTATGAGTTGTTAATTCATCCCTTATACCCTCTACACTTTCTACCCCATCTACCCCCTTATATCTAGTCCCCCCCCCCCCACCTACTAGTTTAAAAACACCTCCAGCCATTCTACCATCCTATCCCCTAGTACAAAAGCTCCCTCATCATTAAGGTGCAATCCATCCCTACTGTAGAGATGTCAGCCCAGTGCTCTAAAAACCCAAACCCCTCCTTAGTGCACCACATCTTTAGCCACGCATTAACCTCCCTAAGCTCCTTCTGCCTCCCTGGGCTAGCACGTGGCACTGGTAGTATCTCAGAAAATACTACCTTGGAGGTCCGTGCCTTCAGCTTATTACCTAGTTCTCTAAAATCATTCTTTAGGACACTCCATCTTCCACTAACTTTGTCATTGGTACCAATATGTACCAAGACCGCCGGTTCATTTCCAGCCCCTCTCAATAATTTGTCTACCCGATCCACAACATGACGAACCCGAGCAAATCACCCTGTCTACCTTCCTAATAATAGAGTCCCCTACAACCAAAACCTGTCTGTTGCTCTGCCTATTCTGCCATCCCTCTCCTCCAGTAGAGCTGTTCTCCCGGCTGTTAGAGGGAACAGCTCTATCTGGCATTGCCATTCCTGAATGGACATCCCCAACAGTTTCACTCAATCTGGCAAATCTGTTGGTGTCTGCCAACTCAGAACTGGCCTGCCTCCTCCTGTTCCCCCTGATTTCCCTTTTAACTGTAACCCAGCTACCTCCCTGGACATCCTCACTAGCCCCAGCTCCGCCCTCCATGCTAGGCCCAGCTAAACTGTGCTCAGTGAGCACCAACATCCTTTCCAGTGGAGCAATATCACTAAGTGCTGCAATTCTCCGCTCCAGATCTCCAATTTGAGCTTTCAGAGAGGCAACATGCTCACACCTCTCACATAGGTATGGACCCTGGATCATCTGTTCCAGTATTGCATATGACAGGATGTACACTGAGTGAGGTTGACACTGGACTGACTCATAATTATTATTATTGTCTACAAAATTTTAGTGGGAAAATAAAGAATATAAAATAATATATTTGTATAAAGTTTTCCTCCTTTGCACTCTAAATCTGCCCTCGCTTTTCTTTGAAGTCCCCACCCCTATTTAAACTCCTACGCTTTCACTAGAACTGCACCTGATACCGAAAATGTTTGCAAGCTCACAAGTTCGCCCCTTCTCCCGTTTATACTAACTTCTGCCTTCTCACCTGGGCACAATTAGTGCACTGTGCAATTTATCAGCCTTTACCTGTAAAGGAAAATCCACTTGTAAACAGGCCCCAAAACAGCTCACAAACCTTTTATACTAGTTAAACAGTCAAGCCACACCCCTCTCACCTGGGCACAATTAGTGCACTCTGCAATTTATCAGCCTTTACCTGTAAAGGAAAATCCACTTGTAAACGAGGATGGTTCTCTCACCTGAGTGAGTATAGAAGAAGGCTCTCACCTGAATGAATATATAAGAAGACTTTCACCCACAGTGAATACAAAAAGAGACTCTTTCCTGATTGAATTCAGAAGGAGAATTTTCTGATCTGAGTGAATACAGAAAGAGAAGGCTCACTCACCTGAGTGAATTCATAAATAGGTTGTCATCAGAGTGAATATAGAAGGAGGGTTATTTCACCTGAGTGAATACAGAAAGAGAAGGCTCACACACCTGAGTGAATACAGAAAGAGAAGGCTCACACACCTGAGTGAATACAAAAAGAGGCTGTCATTTGAGTGAATATAGAAATAGGCTCTCACGTGAGTGAATACACAAGGACTTTCTCACCTGAGTGAGTATAGAAGGAGAAGGAGGAGGCTGTCACCTGATAGAATTCAGTTGAAGGCTCTCACACGAGTGCATATAAAAAGAGGAGGATCTCACCTGAGTGACTCTCTCCTAAGTGAATATAGAAGGAGGAGGTTCTAACCTGAATGAATATAGAAGAATGCTCTTGCCTAAGTGAATATAGAAGAAGAACACTTTCACCAGAGTGAATACAGAAGGAGGCTCTCATCTGAGTGAATACAGAAGAAGGCTCTCACCTGAATGACATCAGAAGGAGGCTCTCATCTGAGTGAATACAGAAGAAGGCTCTCACCTGAATTACATCAAAAGGAGGCACTCATCTGAGTGAATACAAAAGAAGGAGGCTCTCACCCGAATTACATCAGAAGGAGGCTCTCATCTGAGTGAATACAGAAGAAGGCTCTCACCTGAATGACACCAGAAAGAGGCTCACATCTGAGTGAATTCAGAAGTAGGCTCTTACCCGAATGACATCAGAAGGAGGCACTCATCTGAGTGAATACAGAAAGAGAAGGCTCTCACTTGAGTTAATGCAACTGGAGGTGGCTTTAAACTTAGTGAATATAGAAGTAGGAAGCTGTCACCTGAGTGGATACAGATGAAGGCTCTCATCTGATTTAATACAGAAGGAGGAGGCTGTCACCTGAGTATAGAAGAAAGCTATTACCTGATTGAATACAGAGAAAAGTTCTTACTTGAATGAATACAGAAGGAGGTGGCTCTCATCTGAGTGAATACGAAAGAAGGCTCTCAGTTGAGTGAATATAGGAGGAGGCTCTCACCTGAGTGAATACGGAAGAAGGCTCTCACTTGAGTGAATATAGTCCGAGGCGGCTCTCATCTGAGTGACTATAGAAGGAGGATGCTCTCACCTGACTGAATACGAAAGAAGGCTCTCGCTTGAGTGAATATAGTAGGAAGCTGCTCTCATCGGAGTGACTATAGAAGGAGGAGGCTCTAACATAAGTGAATTTAGAAGGTGGAGGCAACCACCTGAGTGAATATAGAAGAGACTCTCATATGAGTGAATATAGCTATTATTTGCAGAGAGGTTATATGCGCCCAGTTCCCTTGGATATGTATACGTTATGTGGAAAATGTCCTGTTTTTGTTGAAACCAAGAGTAAGGTGCACCAGACACCTGTTTTATTGCAATAACCCAGATCTGACTGTTTTTTGGCTTGCTCTGAAACAGGCTAGATATTCCCAACTTGTAGAAAGGTCCAGTTTTTACAGTTAAAAGACCACTCAATAATAATAATAATATATATATATATATATATATATATATATATATATATATATATATATATATATATGTACGGAAACAGTGAGGCAACAATTATCCATGGAATGTACTAAAGCTATTTTATGTAAAAAAAACTATATGCACTGTATGTATTGTAACATAGTCAAGCAAGGAGTGTGTATAAGCCTGAGATTGAGCAGAGCTATATATCCAGGCGTGATAAGCAAGAGTTAATTGGAACTGCAGCTCAATCAAGCCAGTGCACCTGATCCTCATCAGGATGATTTAAAAGCCCTACAGACAGAACCAAGGGTATGGCCTTTGGAGTGAGAGTAAAGGTTGTCTGCAAGGAGAGTCAGTCTGGAGTGCAAAGCAGCATTGTTTTCCAGAGCAGAGCTGTCTGCAGGAGCAACATTGTTTTCCAGAGCAGAGCTGTCTGCAGGAGCATCTCAGGCCTACAAGGAGAGTCAGTTTGGAGTGCAAAGCAGCATTGGTTTCCAGAGCAGAGCTGTCTGCAGGAGCAACATTGGTTTCCAGAGCAGAGCTGTCTGCAGGAGCAACATTGGTTTCCAGAGCAGAGCTGTCTGCAGGAGCAACATTGTTTTCCAGAGCAGAGCTGTCTGCAGGAGCAACATTGTTTTCCAGAGCAGAGCTGTCTGCAGGAGCAACATTGGTTTCCAGAGCAGAGCTGTCTGCAGGAGCAACATTGGTTTCCAGAGCAGAGCTGTCTGCAGGAGCATCTCAGGCCTACAAAGTAAGTCAATCTGCTGAGAGAAAGCAGTTTTCCTGTTTAGAGACTGTGGACATTAACCTCATGGAGAAGACAGCAGTATAACTGAAAGTGTGACAGAGTTTTTTCAAAAGACTATTTAAAGGGTCCCTGGAGGTTGGAGCATTTTGAAGAGATGGGCGGGCCGAATGCTCCCCTTTTTCCACAGATGAAGATATTGAAAAGAACTGTGTATTATTTTGGTGCAAATATTGGACTTTTAATAAAATATTAAATGAATTCCTGGCTGTTAATTTATAAGGTAACAGGCTAATCTTCCACAGTATGTATATACAGTTGTGCTCAAAAGTTCTGCATACCCTTGGCAAATTGGTAATATATTTACCATTTTTAAACAAAACATGAGTGAACAGGAAAAACATTTCTTTTATTTATTATGGGATTCATATTCAACTGTAGATTATAACAGAATGGCACAATGATAAAATAAAACATGGCAACAAATAAAAAAATTAAATGACCTTGTTCAAAAGTTGACATACTGTGTATTGCCCCATTTATCAATGACAGAGTGCAGACTTTTGTAATCATTGTCTATGAGGCCCCTAATTCTTGCAGGTGGTATAGCTGACCATTCATCTTGGCAAAATGCCTCCAGGTCATTCAAAGTTTTTGGTCGTCTTGCATGAACCGCACGTTTGAGATCTCCCCAGAGCCACTCAATGATATTAAGATCAGGA
The DNA here is from genome assembly GCA_027410445.1 of Discoglossus pictus. Lineage (NCBI taxonomy): Eukaryota > Metazoa > Chordata > Amphibia > Anura > Alytidae > Discoglossus > Discoglossus pictus. Next base: position 253,226,688 of record CM050163.1, read on the forward strand.
GACTGTGATGGCCACTAGACAACCTTCACCTTTTTCTGCTGTAACCACTGGACGGTCAACTTGGCCTTGTGCTTAGGGTCATTTTCGTGCTGGAAAGTCCACAAGCATCCCATGCGCAGCCTTCATGCAGAAGAATGCAAATTGCCTGACAGTATTTTCTTATAACGTGCTGCATTTATCTTGCCATCAGTTGTCATAAGATTCCCTGTGCCTTTAGAGCTCACAAACCCCCAAAACATCAGTGAGCCACCACTATGCTTCGCAGTGGAGATGCAATTATTTTCATTATAGGCCTAGTTGACCCCTCTCCAAACATAGCACTTATGGTTGTGACCATAAAGCTCTATTTTGGTCTCGTCACAGTGTGCCTGAAGCTGTGAGGCGTATAAAGATGTTGTCGGGCATATTGTAACAGGGCTTTTTTGTGGTTTTGGCGCAGTAAAGGCTTCTTTCTGGCAACTCGACCATGCAGCTAATTTTTGTTCAAGTATCGTCGTATTGTGCTCATTTAAACAACCACACCGTCTTTTTCCAGAGCAGCCTGTATTTCTCCTGAGGTTACCTGTGGGATTTTCTTTGTATTACGAACAATTCTTCCGGCAGTTGTGGCTGAAATCTTTCTTGCTCTACTTGACCTTGGCTTGGTATCGAGATCCCCCAAATTTTTTCACTTCTTCTTCTTAAGTGATTGAACAGTACTTACTGGCATTTTCAAGGCTTTGAATATCTTTTTATATCCTTTTCCATCTTTATGAAGTTTCATTCTTTTGATAGTTCTTTTCTGCTCCCCATGGCTCAGTATTAAGCTTTAATTGCCATTTTAACCTGTGTGTGTGTGTGTCAACCTGGTGTGTCTGTAACAAGGCCAAACATTCAAGGATATGTAAACTTTTGATCAGGGCCATTTGGGTGATTTCCATTATTATTATGATTTAAAAAGGAGCAGCACAACTATGTGATAATAAATGGCTTAATATGAATGTAACGGAGCTGGAACACGCAGTCCAATATCTCCGCTGGTATACGGTAAAATACCCAAGAAGCACTACAGTCTCAACATTCCCGACCTCCCATATTGGACGACACACAATTTGGGAGTCAAATGAATACTGACTTTATTTACCTTTACAGAAATATATATACATTTCTTTTGCCACAGGTAATACATGCCCATATTTGGCCGCACAATACACATAAAGAGAACAATAGGTGGGTCACACCTCCCTGGCAACTTTGATACAATCAGACATTGATTCAATTACACTTCTTTGTTATCTGAGAATGAAAACACTGTATACAATAGACTTCCTTTATCTTTTGCGGAGTCGCTGTAACAGGATTATCTCCCATGCCAAGTAGCTGCAAATGTCTGGGACAATATTCTGCAGAGCATCAACCAACATACATGCAGTATAATAGTAGGATCATATTTTAACCATAATAATCATAAAACAGGGTAAAACAGTGATGGGTTCCGTTACACACCTCCCCCGTGACCATAAGCCGGCATACACGGTCTGATCCCAACGGATCGGCCTGGGGATGTCCGGACAAAAGTATTTGTTGGTCAATTCTCTAGTTTGACAACCCATCAGCATTACTGCAATTCACATTTACTCACATTTCCCATATCCCCAGATAGCTGGGATCTGAGCGCAGAAAACTACCGAATAGCGCTCAGATCCTCTTCACACAGTTCAATTACCAAGTAGCTAAAGTCTTTCCCATAGTCTTTCATCATATGAATGGGCTCCATGGCATAGCTATCTGGGGTATCACCGCTCCCACAGGGCAAGTACAGAATGACCCCCCTGTATGTAAAGGGCCAGAATGAGTGACATACACTCTGGTATGGCCGAACACTGGTTCCAAAGGGCAATATGTACCAGGGCCATAGTCGCAGGGCAGGAGGCTGGCAAACAGTCCTCTCCAAGCCAAAGTGGCGAAGGGCACTTCGTCACACATCTCCCCTTTGGGGGGAAGTCTAAACAGGCACCTGGATATTTCGCTGGGGTGATGGTGCAACACGCTGAGGGGACTTGAGGGGCAGAGGCCAGCGGCACTCTGCCCTAAAGCCAGTTTTTCTGCTGGTATAACCTGCAGGACCTCCTGCTCTGTACAAGGGACAAAGGGAGGGCAGAGGCCGACTGCACTCTGCCCCACTGTCAGCTCTTCTGCTGGGGTACCTGGGACATATTCCGGCTCAGTAGCCAGGGAAACGTGGGGGTTAACATTTCCTCTGTTAACCCTGGGGCCACATTAGAAGTTAGCTGGGGAGGGGAATTTGTACTTACCCCCTCCTCCGGTTGTCCCAGTGAGGGTAGTTGGGGATCTGGACAGGCTGCGGGCGCAGAGACCACGGTCCCATCTGCGCCGTCTGGGAGATTGGTGTCTCCCCTGGTTAGGGTAAACTGTCGCTGGGGGGGAAGGACGACACCTTTGGCCCCCTGGGGTACCCACTGCCGCTGTGGAGGAAGGTCGACACCTTCTGCTTCCTGGGGTACACACTGCCGCTGGGGGGGAAGGACGACACCTTCTGCCCCCTGGGGTTCACACTGCCGCTGGGGAGGAAGGACGGCCCCTTCTGCTCCCTGGGGTACACACTGCCGCTGGGGAGGAAGGACAACACCTTCGGCTTCCTGGGGAACACACTGCCACTGGGGAGGAAGGACGACACCTTCGGCTCCCTGGGGAACACACTGCCACTGGGGAGGAAGGACGACACCTTCAGCTCCCTGGGGTACACACTGCCGCTGGGGGGGAAGGACGACACCTTCGGCCCCCTGGGGTACACACTGCCGCTGGGGGGGGGAATTAGTTAGAGTATTCCACGTGGAGCGGTTTCTGTTTCTGGGACAGTCTCTCTGCATGTGACCCTGCTGGTTACACGTGTGGCACCTGATGTACCGTGGAGGGGTTTGGTAGTTCCCACCACCCGGACGCAGTGCTAGGGGGGGGTTAATGGTGGGAGGTGGGTTAGCAGCTCCCAAGATGGACCGCTCCCGTGCCCGCTGCTTTTCCATTATGGATTTGTGGACATCTGTCATTAACCATTCCAAGGTTTTTATGGGAAGCGTACCTGGGAAAAAGGCCAGTCTGCTTTGGAGTTCTCTTTGAAACTCAGTCTGTGGGGTAATAAGAGGTACTGTAACCATGAGTTCCTTTCTGTCTGCATCCCTGTAGTCCGCGGCCGCCTCCTCATGATGGAATGCTGTCTGAAAACTAGCCGGTTCCATCCTGCTGTAGCCAGGGGCGCTGTACGGATACTAGCATTGCCCTCAATTTGTACTCCACGGAATGGTGTCTCCTGTAGCTGTCCTTCTGACCGTGGGAACAATTCCGACACTTGCCACCAAATGTAACAGAGCTGGAACACGCAGTCCAATATCTCCGCTGGTATACGGTAAAATACCCAAGAAGCACTACAGTCTCAACATTCCCGACCTCCCATATTGGACGACACACAATTTGGGAGTCAAATGAATACTGACTTTATTTACCTTTACAGAAATATATATACATCTCTTTTGCCACAGGTAATACACATGCCCATATTTGGCCGCACAATACACATAAAGAGAACAATAGGTGGGTCACACCTCCCTGGCAACTTTGATACAATCAGACATTGATTCAATTACACTTCTTTGTTCTTATCTGAGAATGAAAACACTGTATACAATAGACTTCCTTTATCTTATGCGGAGTCGCTGTAACAGGATTATCTCCCATGCCAAGTAGCTGCAAATGTCTGGGACAATATTCTGCAGAGCATCAACCAACATACATGCAGTATAATAGTAGGATCATATTTTAACCATAATAATCATAAAACAGGGTAAAACAGTGATGGGTTCCGTTACAATGAATATTATCCTTCAATAAAATATATATATTTTTCATGACAAGTCATATTTTCAAAATATGTGTCTGTGTGTATCTATAACGAAAGCATGACGAGTAGGTGATCTATTAACGCTTTGACAGGGCTAGGATTCCTCTCTGTATTGTACCTGTATCCTCTGTATATTACAGTGTAATCTGTACGGGGCAGGATTCCTCTCTGTATTGTATCTGTATCCTCTGTATATTACAGTGTAATCTGTACAGGGCAAGATTCCTCTCTGTATTGTACCTGTATCCTCTGTATAATACAGTGTAATCTGTACGGGGCAGGATTCCTCTCTGTATTGTACCTGTATCCTCTGTATATTACAGTGTAATCTGTACGGGGCAGGATTCCTCTCTGTATTGTACCTGTATCCTCTGTATATTACAGTGTAATCTGTACTGGGCAGGATTCCTCTCTGTATTGTACCTGTATCCTCTGTATATTACAGTGTAATCTGTACAGGGCAGGATTCCTCTCTGTATTGTACCTGTATCCTCTGTATATTACAGTATAATCTGTACGGGGCAGGATTCCTCTCTGTATTGTACCTGTATCCTCTGTATATTACAGTGTAATCTGTACGGGGCAGGATTACTCTCTGTATTGTATCTGTATCCTCTGTATATTACAGTGTAATCTGTACGTGGCAGGATTCCTCTCTGTATTGTACCTGTATCCTCTGTATATTACAGTGTAATCTGTACGGGGCAGGATTCCTCTCTGTATTGTACCTGTATCCTCTGTATATTACAGTGTAATCTGTACAGGGCAGGATTCCTCTCTGTATTGTATCTGTATCCTCTGTATATTACAGTGTAATCTGTACAGGGCAGGATTCCTCTCTGTATTGTACCTGTATCCTCTGTATATTACAGTGTAATCTGTGCGGGGCAGGATTCCTCTCTGTATTGTACCTGTATCCTCTGTATATTACAGTGTAATCTGTACGGGGCAGGATTCCTCTCTGTATTGTACCTGTATCCTCTGCATATTACAGTGTAATCTGTACGGGGCAGGATTACTCTCTGTATTGTACCTGTATCCTCTGTATATTACAGTGTAATCTGTACGGGGCAGGATTCCTCTCTGTAATGTACCTGTATCCTCTGTATATTACAGTGTAATCTGTACAGGGCAGGATTCCTCTCTGTATTGTACCTGTATATTACAGTGTAATCTGTACGGGGCAGGATTCCTCTCTGTATTGTACCTGTATCCTCTGTATATTACAGTGTAATCTGTACAGGGCAGGATTCCTCTCTGTATTGTACCTGTATCCTCTGTATATTACAGTGTAATCTGTACGGGGCAGGATTCCTCTCTGTATTGTACCTGTATCCTCTGTATATTACAGTGTAATCTGTACAGGGCAGGATTCCTCTCTGTATTCTACCTGTATCCTCTGTATATTACAGTGTAATCTGTACAGGGCAGGATTCCTCTCTGTATTGTACCTGTATCCTCTGTATATTACAGTGTAATCTGTACAGGGCAGGATTCCTCTCTGTATTGTACCTGTATCCTCTGTATATTACAGTGTAATCTGTACGGGGCAGGATTCCTCTCTGTATTGTACCTGTATCCTCTGTATATTACAGTGTAATCTGTACAGGGTTGGATTTCGCTCTCTGTATTGTACCTGTATCCTCTGTATATTACAGTGTAATCTGTGCGGGGCAGGATTCCTCTCTGTATTGTACCTGTATCCTCTGTATATTACAGTGTAATCTGTACGGGGCAGGATTCCTCTCTGTATTGTACCTGTATCCTCTGTATATTACAGTGTAATCTGTACGGGGCAGGATTCCTCTCTGTATTGTACCTGTATCCTCTGTATATTACAGTGTAATCTGTACGGGGCAGGATTCCTCTCTGTATTGTACCTGTATCCTCTGTATATTACAGTGTAATCTGTACGGGGCAGGATTCCTCTCTGTATTGTACCTGTATCCTCTGTATATTACAGTGTAATCTGTACGGGGCAGGATTCCTCTCTGTATTGTACCTGTATCCTCTGTATATTACAGTGTAATCTGTACAGGGCAGGATTCCTCTCTGTATTGTACCTGTATCCTCTGTATATTACAGTGTAATCTGTACAGGGCAGGATTCCTCTCTGTATTGTACCTGTATCCTCTGTATATTACAGTGTAATCTGTACAGGGCAGGATTCCTCTCTGTATTGTATCTGTATCCTCTGTAAATTACAGTGTAATCTGTACAGGGCAGGATTCCTCTCTGTATTGTACCTGTATCCTCTGTATATTACAGTGTAATCTGTACAGGGCAGGATTCCTCTCTGTATTGTACCTGTATCCTCTGTATATTACAGTGTAATCTGTACGGGGCAGGATTCCTCTCTGTATTGTACCTGTATCCTCTGTATATTACAGTGTAATCTGTACGGGGCAGGATTCCTCTCTGTATTGTACCTGTATCCTCTGTATATTACAGTGTAATCTGTACAGGGCAGGATTCCTCTCTGTATTGTACCTGTATCCTCTGTATATTACAGTGTAATCTGTACGGGGCAGGATTCCTCTCTGTATTGTACCTGTATCCTCTGTATATTACAGTGTAATCTGTACAGGGCAGGATTCCTCTCTGTATTGTACCTGTATCCTCTGTATATTACAGTGTAATCTGTACAGGGCAGGATTCCTCTCTGTATTGTACCTGTATCCTCTGCATATTACAGTGTAATCTGTACGGGGCAGGATTCCTCTCTGTATTGTATCTGTATCCTCTGTATATTACAGTGTAATCTGTACAGGGCAGGATTCCTCTCTGTATTGTACCTGTATCCTCTGTATATTACAGTGTAATCTGTACGGGGCAGGATTCCTCTCTGTATTGTACCTGTATCTTCTGTATATTACAGTGTAATCTGTACGGGGCAGGATTCCTCTCTGTATTGTATCTGTATCCTCTGTATATTACAGTGTAATCTGTACAGGGCAGGATTCCTCTCTGTATTGTACCTGTATATTACAGTGTAATCTGTACGGGGCAGGAGTCCTCTCTGTATTGTATCTGTATCCTCTGTATATTACAGTGTAATCTGTGCAGGGCAGGATTCCTCTCTGTATTGTACCTGTATCCTCTGTATATTACAGTGTAATCTGTACGGGGCAGGATTCCTCTCTGTATTGTACCTGTATCCTCTGTATATTACAGTATAATCTGTACAGGGCAGGATTCCCCTCTGTATTGTACCTGTATCCTCTGTATATTACAGTGTAATCTGTACAGGGCAGGATTCCCCTCTGTATTGTACCTGTATCCTCTGTATATTACAGTATAATCTGTACAGGGCAGGATTCCCCTCTGTATTGTACCTGTATCCTCTGTATATTACAGTGTAATCTGTACGGGGCAGGATTCCTCTCTGTATTGTACCTGTATCCTCTGTATATTACAGTATAATCTGTACAGGGCAGGATTCCTCTCTGTATTGTACCTGTATCCTCTGTATATTACAGTATAATCTGTACAGGGCAGGATTCCCCTCTGTATTGTACCTGTATTCTCTATATTTTACAGTGTAGGGCCCCTCTCTCTGTATTGTACCTGTATTCTCTCTGTATTGTACCTGTATCCTCTCCGTATTACATTGTAGGCCCCTCTCTCTCTGTATTTTACCTGTATCCTCTCCGTATTACAGTGTAGGGACTCTCTCTCTGTATTGTACCTGTATCCTCTCCTTATTACTGTGTAGGGCCCCTCTCTCTGTATTGTACCTGTATCCTCTCCGTATTACATTGTAGGCCCCTCTCTCTGTATTGTACCTGTATCCTCTCCGTATTACAGTGTAGGGCCCTCTCTCTGTATTGTACCTGTATCCTCTCCGTATTACAGTGTAGGGCCCCTCTCTCTGTATTGTACCTGTATCCTCTCCGTATTACAGTGTAGGGCCCCTCTCTCTGTATTGTACCTGTATCCTCTCTGTATTACAGTGTAGGGCCTCTCTCTGTATTGCACCTGTATCCTCTCCGTATTACAGTGTAGGGCCCCTGTCTCTGTATTGTACCTGTATCCTCTCCGTAGTACAGTGTAGGGCCCCTCTCTCTGTATTGTACCTGTATCCTCTACGTATTACAGAGTAGGGCCCCTCTCTCTGTATTGTACCTGTATCCTCTCCGTATTACAGTGTAGGGACCTCTCTCTGTATTGTACCTGTATCCTCTCCATATTACAGTGTAGGGACCTCTCTCTGTATTGTACCTGTATCCTCTCTGTATTACAGTGTAGGGCCCCTCTCTCTGTATTGTACCTGTATCCTCTCTGTATTACAGTGTAGGGCCCCTCTCTCTGTATTGTACCTGTATCCTCTCTGTATTACAGTGTAGGGCCCCTTTCTCTGTATTGTACCTGTATCCTGTCCGTATTACAGTGTAGGGCCCCTCTCTCTCTGTATTGTACCTGTATCCTCTCAGTATTACAGTGTAGGGCCCCTCTCTCTGTATTGTACCTGTATCCTCTCCGTATTACAGTGTAGGGCCCTCTCTCTATTGTACCTGTATCCTCTCCGTATTACAGTGTAGGCCTCCTCTCTGTTTTGTACCTGTATCCTCTCCGTATTACAGTGTAGGGCCCCTCTCTCTGTATTGTACCTGTATCCTCTCCGTATTACAGTGTAGGGCCCTCTCTCTGTATTGTATCTGTATCCTCTCCGTATTACATTGTAGGCCCCTCTCTCTGTATTGTACCTGTATCCTCTCCGTATTACAGTGTAGGGCCCCTCTCTCTGTATTGTACCTGTATCCTCTCCGTATTACAGTGTAGGGCCCCTCTCTCTCTGTATTGTACCTGTATCCTCTCCGTATTACAGTGTAGGGCCCCTCTCTCTGTATTGTACCTGTATCCTCTCCGTATTACAGTGTAGGGCCCTCTCTCTGTATTGTACCTGTATCCTCTCCGTATTACAGTGTAGGCCTCCTCTCTGTTTTGTACATCACATCAAATATTATAATTGCCAAAGCACGAAACGTTGTCATGCTTTGCGTAGTGTGTACGACTTAACGGCTTAACGGCTAGGCAAGGCTAAGGCACTACAACTCATAGCACTTAGACAATGAGCGCAGAAGGCGCTCATTGCCTGACATTAAATTGCCATACGCACAATTCAATAGGGCTCTATAAGAGCACATAGCATCTTTTTTAAAAATAAGTTTTTAGTTAGTGAAGATCTTGCTTTTGCATAGAAGATCACTAACTAAATACTTCAGGGAAAAAAATATGCTCTGTGCTTATATAGAGCCCTATTCAATTGCCCGATTCGCAATTTAATAAGGCTGTTAGGCTGCAGGCAGTTGACGAACGCGCAACTCAGAAAAAAAAAAAACGAGATGCGGGACTTAGAAAAAATAAAATACGAGACGCAGGATTTAAAAAATGAAAACAATTTACGATGTAGGAAAAATACGAAGTTAACGGCTGAACCGCAAAATCTAAATACACAAAGAAAATAAATAAATAAACAAAAAAACACAAAAACATCACACACAGCAGGGGGGAACAGCCAGGACGTCTGGGAGTGAGGTGGAACGCGAATTTAAGTCGATTTTTAAAGAGTTTCGGCACTCGAAAATCGTCTAAGCGAGAAAAAATGGCATCCAAAAAATGAAAACTAGGTTACACAACCCTGGACCGCGCAACACACCGCCAAGTGCGTTCCACTTTCACACAGGAACGTACGAGGTACAAAATACACTACTACAAAGGACGCCAAATACCAGCGAACCGCGTAGCACATACACAAACGACGCTACTTGACACTCCAAACTTGCACATTATTATTATACTTTTATTTGTAACGCGCAAACATAGTCCATAGCGCTATACAGGGGAAAAGAACAAGGAAAAATATAATTTTAACAAACTGCAGGAAATGCAGGGCCCTGTTTTGAGCTTAGAATCTTTGTAGAAAGTGTTTTTTTCCCAAAGCACCCTACAAGACTGAAGACTCTCTACTGACAATATAAATGACACATTACATTACTCATCTACAGTAGCGCTTTACACAAATAAACCAACGGTTTGCCCTCGCACACACAGCCTACTTCTAATGCACAGTTGGGACATTCATAAAAATACAAAGCAACAGTCCAACTGGACAGTATATGCTGCGGGACAATAAAAAGAGATTGTTAACTCTTGAGCCTATTGATTGATGGATATATTAATTACAAATATGTAAAGTATATTAATTCATTAAGTAACTAATTAATTTATTATTATTTACAAAAATAGAGACATATGTATCTGTCTTTGTGATGAGCGCAGAGGCTGGTCAGAGGAGCAAAAGTACACCAGAGGAGAGGCTCGAAATGAGCGCCGAAGGTCCTCACAGTACAAAGACCTTCACATTGTGTGGCAAACAGCATTGCCATGGCTTCAAATTTTATTGACAGTCATTTTTGACGGGCAAGTTGCTAGTAATATAATAATGGCCCTTTAGTATCCCAGAATCCTTTCTTGTATGCACTACTACAACATATTACTCCAGTGGTCAACCAAAGGTTCCTGGGGATGGTGAACAATCTCTTGATCTTTGCCCTTAGCTGGTGACCTTTGCACCCTAGGGTCTCAGGGGTCAGCTGATCTCATCTCTATGCAGAGAGCACTCACTGCTGATCAGACTAGAGTAATTAATTCAGAGGGTGCTTTGATGGTGAAGACAAGATAAGCAGAGTGTCAAGCTCCCACTCACACTGTTGTTCAATGAGATACACCATGCATTCACAAAGTCATGTATACACACAGCGGCAGAGCTACTGCTGGTGCAGCAGGTGCAAAGTGCTGGGGGCCCACAACAGTATAGGAGTCCTCTGTTCTCTGTTATATTTTACTAGCGAATTGCCCGTCAAAAAATGACGGGCAGGTAATTTTGTTTTATCCATTTTTTTGCGTTTGGGCTTTCGGCGCTCATTGTGCGGCTGTTGTTTTTTTGTTTGTTTGTTATTAGAGGGGCTTTTTTTGTGTATATGTCTTGTTGTATGCCAATGAAATAATTAATAAATGAATATAGTTTACCTATTTGGAAGTAATATATGCAGGAAGCATTGTGCTGAAGAGCTGACAATCTGTTTCTATGTTCCTGCAGCATCCACTGTAGTTTGGCACGGTTCTGGAGCTGAGGTGTAAGAGTCAGCAATGTGTGTAGTGTAAATGTGGTGCATGCCCGAGGGGAAGCCGTTAGTGTAGCTGTGTACTTCCGAAATGGTAGAAATGGCGCAAATCTGTATGTGTTACGCAGGTGTGTGATTTTCCGTCCTTAGTAAAAGTGTATCTTTACCTAGTACAGCTTTTTGGAAAAGCCGTGTTTGGTGTTTTGCGTGTTTAGGGTCCTGCAGCCTCTTTTTTTGTTTTTTCGGCAGACATTTTTTCTCTCGCTTCAGGGATTTTCGTGTATCTAAACTCTGTAATTTGTACTTAAATGGAAGTGTAACTTCACTTGCAGAGGTCCTGGGTGCCCCCAGCTTGCTGTGGGTAAGCTTTTTATGTATTTTTTGTGTGTATTTATTGTGTTTTTACTGTTTTCCAGAGTGCGCGGTTCTGCCCTTAAGGTCGTATTTTTGTGAGGTCGTAATGTTTTTTTTCTAAGTCCTGCGTCTTGTATTTTTTTTTTGCTAAGTCCGTAAATTTCCTGCGGTTTGTATTGTTGGTAAAGTGCTGCTTGTGTGGGTGTTTGAAACCCCGTGTGAGGCACCGTATAGGGTCCGCATTTGGAGCCTCCACCTTCCGCAAATGCGGCCCCTCGCTTTGCGAGGGGCCGCGTTTGCAGACCAAACTGCGTCGCTCGCAAAACGAGCTCACAAAGCGTGATGACGATTCGTAGTTTGACAACTATTATATGTGATTATGAAACAGAGACAGATAATTATTTTATCTTGAAGTGATCTGACCAACTACATATATTTACACACTTTTGGCTGTTTTATTGAACCCTACAGCATCAGGGTGTTTAGCCATCGGCGTCGGGAGGGACAATCTTTGGGGTGACAAAAATTTCCATTCCCCTCCTTTCAGTGGACCACTGCCTTAACCAATTTCCCTCATCACCCATCCCTTTCCTCTCTATAATCCCCTAGAATGTATAAAGGTATATGTAACGGAGCTGGAACACGCAGTCCAATATCTCCGCTGGTATACGGTAAAATACCCAAGAGGCACTACAGTTTCACCATTCCCGACCTCCCATATTGGACGACACACAATTTGGGAGTCAAATGAATACTGACTTTATTTTGTTATTGCAGAAATATTTATACCCATCTCTTCCCACAGGCAATCCACATCCCCCATATTTGGCCGCACAATACACATAAAGAGAACAATAGGTGGGTCACACCCCCCCCCCTCCCCCCCGAGGCTCCCTGGCAACTTTGATACAATCAGACATTGATTCAATTACACTTCTTTGTTCTTATCTGAGAATGAAAACACTGTATACAATAGACTTCCTTTATCTTATGCGGAGTCGCTGTAACAGGATTATCTCCCATGCCAAGTGGCTGCAAATGTCTGGGACAATATTCTGCAGAGCATCAACCAACATACATATAGTAGGATCATATTTTAACCATAATAATCATAAAACAGGGTAAAACAGTGATGGGTTCCGCTACACACCTCCCCCGTGACCATAAGCCGGCATACACGGTCTGATCCCAACGGATCGGCCTGGGGATGTCCGGACAAAAGTATTTGTTGGTCAATTCTCTAGTTTGACAACCCATCAGCATTACTGCAATTCACATTTACTCACATTTCCCATATCCCCAGATAGCTGGGATCTGAGCGCACAAGACTACCGAATAGCGCTCAGATCCTCTTCACACAGTTCAATTGCCAAGTAGCTAAAGTCTTTCCCATAGTCTTTCATTATTTGAATGGGCTCCATGGCATAGCTATCTGGGGTATCACCGCTCCCACAGGGCAAGTACAGAATGACCCCCCTGTATGTAAAGGGCCAGAATGAGTGACATACACTCTGGTATGGCCGAACACTGGTTCCAAAGGGCAATATGTACCAGGGCCATAGTCGCAGGGCAGGAGGCTGGCAAACAGTCCTCTCCAAGCCAAAGTGGCGAAGGGCACTTCGTCACACATCTCCCCTTCGGGGGGAAGTCTAAACAAGCACCTGGATATTTCGCTGGGGTGATGGTGCAACACGCTGAGGGGACTTGAGGGGCAGAGGCCAGCGGCACTCTGCCCTGATGCCAGCTCTTCTGCTGGTATAACCTGCAGGACCTCCTGCTCTGTACAAGGGACAAAGGGAGGGCAGAGGCCGACTGCACTCTGCCCCACTGTCAGCTCTTCTGCTGGGGTACCTGGGACATATTCCGGCTCAGTAGCCAGGGAAACGTGGGGGTCAGTGGGGGTTAACATTTCCTCTGTTAACCCTGGGGCCACATTAGAAGTTAGCTGGGGAGGGGAATTTGTACTTACCCCCCTCCTCCGGTTGTCCCAGTGAGGGTAGTTGGGGATCTGGACAGGCTGTGGGCGCAGAGACCACGGTCCCATCTGCGCCGTCTGGGAGATTGGTGTCTCCCCTGGTTAGGGTAAACTGTCGCTGGGGGGGAAGGACGACACCTTCTGCCCCCTGTGTTTCACACTGCCGCTGGGGGGGAAGGACGACACCTTTGGCCCCCTGGGGTACCCACTGCCGCTGTGGAGGAAGGTCGACACCTTCTGCTCCCTGGGGTACACACTGCCGCTGGGGGGGAAGGACGACACCTTCTGCCCCCTGGGGTTCACACTGCCGCTGGGGAGGAAGGACGACACCTTCTGCCCCCTGGGGTTCACACTGCCGCTGAGGGGGAAGGACGACACCTTCTGACCCCTGGGGTTCACACTGCCGCTGGGGGGAAAGGACGACACTGTCTGCCCCCTGGGGTTCACACTGCCGCTGGGGAGGAAGGACGGCCCCTTCTGCTCCCTGGGGTACACACTGCCGCTGGGGGGGAAGGACGACACCTTCAGCTCCCTGGGGTACACACTGCCGCTGGGGAGGAAGGACGACACCTTCGGCCCCCTGGGGTTCACACTGCTGCTGGGGAGGAAGGACGACACCTTCAGCTCCCTGGGGTACACACTGCCGCTGGGGAGGAAGGACGACACCTTCAGCTCCCTGGGGTACACACTGCCTCTGGGGGGGAAGGACGACACCTTCGGCTCCCTGGGGAACACACTGCCGCTGGGGAGGAAGGACGACACCTTCGGCTCCCTGGGGTACACACTGCCTCTGGGGGGGAAGGACGACACCTTCGGCCCCCTGGGGTACACACTGCTGCTGGGGAGGAAGTACGACACCTTCAGCTCCCTGGGGTACACACTGCCGCTGGGGAGGAAGGAAGACACCTTCAGCTCCCTGGGGTACACACTGCCGCTGGGGAGGAAGGACGACACCTTCAGCTCCCTGGGGTACACACTGTCGCTGGGGAGGAAGGACGACACCTTCAGCTCCCTGGGGTACACACTGTCGCTGGGGAGGAAGGACGACACCTTCTGCCCCCTGGGGTACACACTGCCGCTGGGGAGGAAGGACGACACCGTCAGCTCCCTGGGGTACACACTGCCGCTGAGGGGGAAGGACGACACCTTCGGCCCCCTGGGGTACACACTGCCGCTGGGGGGGGGGGGGAATTAATTGGAGTATTCCACGTGTAACGGTTTCTGTTTCTGGGACCGTCTCTCTGCATGTGACCCTGCTGGTTACACGTGTGGCACCTGATGTACCGTGTAGGGGTTTGGTAGTTCCCACCACCCGGACGCAGTGCTGGGGGGGGGGGTTAATGGTGGGAGGTGGGTTAGCAGCTCCCAAGATGGACCGCTCCCGTGCCCGCTGCTTTTCCATTATGGATTTGTGGACATCTGTCATTAACCATTCCAAGGTTTTTATGGGAAGCGTACCTGGGAAAAAGGCCAGTCTGCTTTGGAGTTCTCTTCCAAACTCATTCTGTGGAGCAATAAGAGGTACTGTAACCATGAGTTCCTTTCTATCTGCATCCCTGTAGTCCGCGGCCGCCTCCTCCTCCTTATGATGGAACGCTGTCCGAAAACTAGCCGGTTCCATCCTGCTGTAGCCAGGGGCGCTGTACGGATACTAGCGTTGCCCTCAATTTGTACTCCACGGAATGGTGTCTCCTGTAGCTGTCCTTCTGACCATGGGAACAATTCCGCCACTTGCCACCAAATGTAACGGAGCTGGAACACGCAGTCCAATATCTCCGCTGGTATACGGTAAAATACCCAAGAGGCACTACAGTTTCACCATTCCCGACCTCCCATATTGGACGACACACAATTTGGGAGTCAAATGAATACTGACTTTATTTTGTTATTGCAGAAATATTTATACCCATCTCTTCCCACAGGCAATCCACATCCCCCATATTTGGCCGCACAATACACATAAAGAGAACAATAGGTGGGTCACACCCCCCCCCCTCCCCCCCGAGGCTCCCTGGCAACTTTGATACAATCAGACATTGATTCAATTACACTTCTTTGTTCTTATCTGAGAATGAAAACACTGTATACAATAGACTTCCTTTATCTTATGCGGAGTCGCTGTAACAGGATTATCTCCCATGCCAAGTGGCTGCAAATGTCTGGGACAATATTCTGCAGAGCATCAACCAACATACATATAGTAGGATCATATTTTAACCATAATAATCATAAAACAGGGTAAAACAGTGATGGGTTCCGCTACAGTATATATATGTAAGTGAGCTGGGTTATTAATGCATCTGATAGACGAAAATGTATAGTGTCTGAAAATAATTTATTGCATGAAAAAATTCTGTTAAACCGTTAGCCTGAAGTTTGCTGAATTTCTTGCCGTTTTTGCAAAGAGTTTTCTCTCAATGTTGACACAAAGAATTACCTTGTGACCTCCACCAGCCCCAGAGAATTGCCCCCAACCCCAAAGAATTACCCTGTGACCTCCACCAGCCCCAGAGAATTGCCCCCCAACCCCAAAGAATTACCCCGTGACCTCCACCAGCCCCAGAGAATTGCCCCCAACCCCAGAGAATTTACCTGTGACCTCCACCAACCCCAGATAATTACCCCCCCACCCCAGAAAACTGCCCCACAGCCCCAGAGATTTGCCCCATCACCTCCCCCTGCCCCAGAGAATTGCTCCACAGCTCCAGAGAACTGCCTCATGACCTCCACCCACCCCAGAGAAATGCCCCCCAACCCCAGATAATTGCCCTGTGACCTCCACCAACCCCAGAGAATTGTCCCCAACCCCATAAATTGCCCCGTGACCTGCTCCAGTGAATATCCCCCCAGCCCCAGAGAATTTACCCATGACCTCCACCAACCCTAGAAAATTGCCCCCCAGGCCCAGAGAACTGCCCCACAGCCCCAGAGAATTGACCCCCAACCCCATGCATTACCCAGTGACCTGCCCCAATGAATTGCCCCCAGCCCCAGATAATAACCCCGTGACCGCCCTTAGCTCCAGAGAATTGCCCTGTGACCTCCATCAACCCCAGAAAATTGCCCCAGCCCAGAGAATTGCCCCATGACCTCCAACAAACCCCATAGAATTGCCCCCCAGCCCCAGAGAATTGCCCCATGACCTCCACCAATCCCAGAGAATTGCCCCATGACCTCCACCAATCCCAGAGAATTGCCCCCAACCCCAGATAATTGCCCTGTGATCTCCACCAACCCCAGAGAATTGCCCCCCTCCCCAGAAAATTGCCCTCCTAGCACCAGAGACTTGCCCCGTGACCTCCAGCAACCACAGAGAATTGCCCCCAACCCCCTAGAATTGCCCTGTGACCTCCCCCAGCCCCAGTAAATTGCCCCCAGACCCAGAGAACTGCGCTACAGCCCCAGCGAATTCCCCCATCCTCTCCCCCAGCCCCAGAGCATTGCCCCAAAGAATTACCCCGTGACCTCCACCAACCCCAGAGAATTGCCTCCAACCCCATAAATTGCCCTGTGACCTGCTCCAAAGAATTGCCCCCCAGCCCCAGAGAATTGCCCCACATCCCCAGAGAATTTACCCATGACCTCCACCAACCCCAGAGAATTGCCCCCCCAACCCCAGATAATTGCCCCATGACCTCCACCAACCCCAGAGAATTGCCCCCCAACCCCAGATAATTGCCCCATGACCTCCACCAACCCCAGAGAATTGCCCCCAACCCCATAAATTGCCCCGTGACCTGCCCCAGAGAATTGACCCCCAGCACCAGGGAATTACCACACAGCCCCAGAGAATTACCCCGTGACCACCCTTAGCCCCAGAGAATTGCCCCACATCTCCAGAGAATTGCCCTGTGACCTCCACCAACCCCAGAGAATTGCCCCCAGCCCAGAGAATTGCCCCACAGCCCCAGAGAATTACCCAGTGACCAACAACAAACCCCAGAGAATTGTCCCCAGCCCCAGAGCATTGCCCCATGACCTCCACCAATCCCAGAGAATTGCCCCCCAGCCACAGAGAATTTACCTGTGACCTCCACCAGCCTTAGAGAATTGCCCCCAACACCACAGAATTGCTCCATGACCTCCACCAACCCCAGAGAATTGCCCCCAGCCACAGAGAATTGCCCCCAACCCCAGAGAATTGCCCTGTGATCTCCACCAACCCCAGAGAATTGCCCCCCAGCCCCAGAGAATTCTCCTATCACCTCCCCCAGCCCCAGAGAATTGCCCCATGACCTCTCCCAGCCCCAGAGAATTGCCCCCCAGGCCAGGGAGAATTGCCCCCCAACCTCAATTAATTGCCCCATGGCCTCCACCAGCCCCAGAGAATTGCCCCCCAACCCCAGTGAATTGCCCCCCAGCCCCAGAGAATTGCCCCATCACCTGCCCCAGTGAATTGCCCCGTGACCTCCCCCACACACAGACAGAATCACTCTCACTCACAGACACTGGCAGGCACACACTCAGGCAGGCACGCACACTCAGGCATAGCTGACACTGAACTTCCTGGTCCCGCAGTGATGACATCATGTCAGTTGTGCCAGGGAATCTTGCAGCTCAATGCCAGCAACCTGAGTCCTCCCTGTCCACATATCACAGATAATAACATTTGTATGTTTCTTAATTTGACCAAAATAGTCATATGAGAAAGGGGGCGTCTTTACTTGGGCTGACCTAAACTGTTTTTTCTCCAAGCATTTAAAATAATAATAAACATCACATTTTTTTCTCATGCAAATATATTAAGCAAAACCTTTTTAAACTTCATTGAAACTAACAGGAAGTGTGCAGGGCATTCTTTATTTTGTAGATCTCATCGGCTGTCATAGGGCAAGCCCCCAAGAACAGTTAGGCTCCTGAATATGTTTTATTTGAAGAAAGAAAACACACACTGGTAGATTATCACATACACTTTCTAAAGCAGCAAAGAAAACATTTATTCCCATGTTCCTTTAAGTAACAGGGAGTACGGTATACAGTACTGAAGCAATTGCATTAAATAACTGATATCCCAAACCAAATATAATACAAAAATACTCTAGTATTAATAATACCAAAGCCGGTATATATCCATTTAAACCTTGTGGCCCATGAGGCCTTGCCCTAGCACAGCACATTTTCCTCGGGCAGCAGGTCATCTGATGTGGTTGATACAGTACCATGGGTGTATTTAGGTATTATGTTACCCTAGATCAGTGGTCCTCAACCTCTCTAGTGCCGCTACCCTTTGATAAAATTTCCCAAATTGTGGTGACACCTAACGGTAAAATTAAGATAGGAGATATATCTATGAGGCTAAATATAACGGTTTTGGGCGACCCCTGGCAAACTGTCATTGGACCCCCAATGGGGTCGCCACCCACAGGGTGAGAACCGCTGCTCTAGATCCTTACAAACGTATGCACCCCCACTCTCCATTTTCTTGAGTGCATCCACGCCCCAGTTATTACTCCTATTCCCATGCTATATCCCAAATCATAGGTTTATGTGTATTTATCTAAAAGTGTTAGGTACACTTACAGACACAAATGCCACTGTAAATAGGCATTTATGCAACTATTATTCTACAGTACTGCACCACCATCTTCAGGCAGCCTGCTGCCCCTTGAAAATGTTCTGCCCTAGACTTTGTGGGCCTAGGCCTAAACACACCACGGTGCAATGCTGTGGAATAGCATGTGTATATTCACTGAAATCTCTATGTGCACGAATACCTGACACTATTTGGCATACTGTATGCAGTGCATTGCAAAAGTATTCAACCCTCTTGACTTTTTACCTATTTTGTTACATTACAGCCTTAAGTTCAGTGTTTTGTTAATCTGAATTTTATGTGATGGATCAGAACACAATAGTCTAAGTTGGTGAAGTGAAATGAGAAAAATATATACCGTACATAAAACTAATTTTTAGAAATAGAAAACAGACAATTGGCATGTTATGAAGTGCATAAAAAGCTCTGGTGCAACCAATTACCTTCAGAAGTCACATAATTAATGAAATGGTGTCCACCTGGGCTTTATGGCAGAGTGGCCAGAAGAAAGCCATTACTTTCAGCAAAAAACAAAATAGCACATTTTGAGTTTGCAAAAAGGCATGTGGGAGACTCCCAAAATGTATGGAGGAAGGTGCTCTAGTCTGATGAGACTAAAATTTAACTTTTTAGCCATCAAAGAAAACGCTATGTCTGGCGCAATCTCAACACATCACATCACCCAAAGAACACCATCCCCACAGTGAAACATGGTGGTGGCAGCATCATGCTGTGGGGATGTTTTTCAGCAGCCGGGACTGGGAAACTAGTCAGAGTTGAGGGAAAGATGGATGGTACTAAATACAGGGATATTCTTGAGCAAAACCTGTACCACTCTGTGTGTGATTTGAGGCTAGGGCGGAGGTTCACCTTCCAGCAGGACAATGACCCCAAAACACTGCTAAAGCGACACTTTTTTTTTTGCAAGGAGGAATGGGCAAAAATCCCAGTGGTAAGATGTGGCAAGCTCATGGAGGCTTATCCAAAGTGACTTAGAGATGTGGTTGGCGGAAAAGGCGTCTCTACAAAGTATTGACTTTAGGGGGGTGAATAGTTATGCACATTGACTTTTTCTGTTATTTTGTCCTATTTGCTGTTTGCTTCACAATAAAAAAAAAAATAAAAAAAAAAAACATCTTCAAAGTTGTGGGACATGTTCTGTAAATTAAATGATGCAAATCCTCAAACAATCCATGTTAATTCCAGGCTGTGAGGCAACAAAACACGAAAAATGCCAAGGGGGGTGAATACTTTTGCAAGGCACTGTATATGCAAAAAAACTAAATGTTAGCCTGTGTAACATTGAGGGAACAAATAATGGTGTATTCATAGGTTGACACAGGGAGTTAGATTGTTTCAGGTGGTATTTGTTGCTTTATTTATACTTGCATAAATCTAAAAGCATACACTTGCATATATAATGTATAGATTATTGAAGATAGGAAGACTTTGTATACATGAGACAGTAGTTGAAGACTTGATGAGGGACTCACATATGAGAGCTATTGATCTCTGTCATGGTAACAGGTATTAGATTAGGGAGATGTAGAAGGGAGGGGGGCTCTCAGTGCCGGGCAGCAACTGTATGTGGTGGGGTAGGGGGGATGGAGTTGTTGGGAAGCTATAGGTCTTCTAGTAAGGTGCCTCCCCACATTCCAGATTTACCTAACCCTTTCCACACCATATCTCCAAATTTGCAGGCTACCTCACATCTTTCTGGTAGCAGAGGGGTTAAATAAATTGATAAAACATATATATTAATAACAGAGATAAATACATGCTAAGCACAGCAAAACATTTTTTTTAAGTGTTAAGAAAATAATAACCAGTACTTGTAGTATTTGTGCATGCTGTGACCTTTCTCAGATGCATATAACATTGTCTGTATGTTTATAGTTATAGTGCAAAGTGCATATATGTATTCACTCATTAAATCTGCCCATCTGCCCATGTTATATTCATCAGATTATCACTTTTTAACTTTTTTTTTTATATTATCAGAATAACTTTTCATAGAGAACAAGGAGAGGAAGCGTCATTTATATATTCATCCACTTTTACACTAGAGTTACTTGGGGGGAGGGGCTCACACATTAGCTGTTATTCCCCTTGAGTACTGAGGGAGGAGGGTGACCCTTTTAGCTGAAGGGTTATATCCATTTATGCAGTGAGAAATTTAACCCTTGTGCTTTCTGTCAGCCAGAGATAATGATAGTATGTATAACTGTTTTTTATAAGTTGCTCATGTTCCAAGTTAGGACATTTAATACGCATGAACACTCAAGTATCACTGCCCATTAGATGACTTTTCAACGTCACAATAATAAGGAGGAGTAACTTTGGTATATGTTTGTTCAGACTTAGCAGTGGTTATTGGAGGGCCCTTCCAATATATTTCTCTCACTTTCTCTCTCTCTCTCTCTCTCTCACTTTCTCTCTCTCTCTCTCTCACTTTCTCTCTCTCACTTTCTCACTTTCTCTCTCTCGTACACTCTCTCTCGTATACTCTCTCTCGTATACTCTCTCTCCCACTCGCTCTCACTTTCTCTCGCTCTCACTTTCTCTCGCTCTCACTTTTTCTTCCTGGGCCAGCCATGCTGTTTCTAGGAGCCTAGAAGGAATATAGAAAAAACATTTTGTTGGCACAAGTAGACATTTGAGGAGCGCAGGTTTCTGGGAAATGTCCATCCCTGTATATATATATAATTTTCGTAAATATTTATTTGTTCTTCTGTCTCAGATGAATTGAATTTCTGTGTTCGGCTCTGTATTGCCCGGTAGTGATTTGGTTAAGTAGACATGTTTGGGTTTAGGTGGGGTGGCTACACCCCTTGTTCTCAACACCCTCATTAGATGATCTGAGTATCAATTAGCAGAAGGGGAGATGAAAGGAGACGCGTTTCACGCTGGATCCATTACTGATTCGCTAAGAGGTGCAGAGAAAAAGAGGGGGTTGACATCTTTAATCTATCCTCTTTTATCACAAAAATATAACCCCCTCCCTTCTCCATGTACACAGAGACCCTTCATACACAAGAGCTAATAGCCACTTAGCTGCATTAACCCTTTTCACCCCTGAGTTCTTGAAAGCAGTGGTTACCTTGCATGATGTTTGCAATCGAAATCTATATATCGCTACAAAGGGGGGGGGGGGGGGGGGGGGAGTCACTAGCTCATCCCAATATATAATATAATATATTCATATATAATATTGTTTTGTTTTTCAAGATCAATATATATATATATATATATATATATATATATATATATATATATATATATATTATTGTGAATGTCTACAGTAAAGGTGGTGTCCTCGGGTTACAGACGACCACTACTTATGAACGAGCTCCCAAGGCTTTTTGTTGAGTTTGTTTTTATCTCTCTCTGTGAGCCATCTGTCTCTCTCTGTGATCCATCTGTCTCTCTGTGTGCCCTCTGTCTCTCTGTGTGCCCTCACTTTGTGTGCACCCTCTCTCTCTCTCTCTGTGCGCCCTCTCTCTCTCTGTGCGCCCTCTCTCTTGCTGTGCGCCCTCTCTCTCTCTCTGTGCGCCCTCTCTCTCTCTCTCTGTGTGCGCCCTCTCTCTCTCTCTCTCTCTGTGCGCCCTCTCTCTCTCTGTGCGCCCTCTCTCTGTGCCCTCTGTTTCTACCTGTGGTCTTTGTATGCTCTCTGTCTCTCTCCCTCCCCCTCTCTCTCCCTTTCTCTCTCTCTCTCTCCCTCCCTTTCTCTCTATACCTCTTTCTCCCTCCCTTTCTCTCTATACGTCTTTCTCCCTCCCTTTCTCTCTATACCTCTTTCTCCCTCCCTTTCTCTCTATACCTCTTTCTCCCTCCCTTTCTCTCTATACCTCTTTCTCCCTCCCTTTCTCTCTATACCTCTTTCTCCCTCCCTTTCTCTCTATACCTCTTTCTCCCTCCCTTTCTCTCTATACCTCTTTCTCCCTCTCTTTCTCTCTATACCTCCCTCTCTGTCTTCCTTTCTCACTGCTTCCCTTTCTCTCTCTACCTTCCCCTCGTCCTCCCTCTCCCCCCTCGTCCTCCCTCTCTCGTCCTCTCTCTCCCCCTCGTCCTCCCTCTCTCGTCCTCCCTCTCCCCCTCGTCCTCCCTCTCTCGTTCTCCCTCTCCCCCTCCCTCTCTCGTCCTCCCCCGTCCTCCCTCTCCCCTCCCTCTCTCGTCCTCCCTCTCCCCCTCCCTCTCTCGGCCTCCCTCTCCCCCTCCCCCTCTCCCCCTCCCTCTCTCCCCCTCCCTCTCTCCCCCTCCCTCTCCCCTCCGTCCCTCTCCCCCTCCCTCTCTCGTCCTCCCTCTCCCCCTCTCTCGTCCTCCCTCTCCCCCTCCCTCTCTCATCCTCCCTCTCCCCCCTCCCTCTCTCATCCTCCCTCTCCTCCTCCCTCTCTCGTCCTCCCTCTCTCGTCCTCCCTCTCTCGTCCTCCCTCTCTCATCCTCCCTCTTCCCCTCCCTCTTCCCCTCCCTCTTCCCCTCCCTCTTCCCCTCCCTCTTCCCCTCCCTCTTCCCCTCCCTCCTCCGTCCTCCCTCTCTCGTCCTCCCTCTCTCGTCCTCCCTCTCCCTCTCTCGTCCTCCCTCTCTCGTCCTCCCTCTCCCTCTCTCGTCCTCCCTCTCTCGTCCACCCTCTCCCCCTCGTCCTCCCTCTCTCGTCCACCCTCTCCCCCTCGTCCTCCCTCTCTCGTCCACCCTCTCCCCCTCGTCCTCCCTCCCTCGTCCTCCCTCTCTCGTCCTCCCTCTCCCCCTCGTCCTCCCTCTTTCATCCTCCCTCTCCCCCTCGTCCTCCCTCTCTCGTCCTCCCTCTCCCCCTTTGTCCTCCCTCTCTCGTCCTCCCTCTCCCCCTTCGTCCTCCCTCTCTCGTCCTCCCTCTCCCCCTTCGTCCTCCCTCTCTCTTCCTCCCTCTCCCCCTTCGTCCTCCCTCTCTCGTCCTCCCTCTCCCCCTTCGTCCTCCCTCTCTCGTCCTCCCTCTCCCCCTCATCCTCCCTCTCTCGTCCTCCCTCTCCCCCTCGTCCTCCCTCTCTCGTCCTCCCTCTCTCGTCCTCCCTCTCTCGTCCTCCCTCTCTCGTCCTCCCTCTCCCCCTCGTCCTCCCTCTCTCGTCCTCGTCCTCCCTCTCTCGTCCTCCCTCTCTCGTCCTCGTCCTCCCTCTCTCGTCCTCGTCCTCCCTCTCTCGTCCTCGTCCTCCCTCTCTCGTCCTCTCTCTCTCGTCCTCTTTCTCACCCTCACAAATCCGTGCAACTTTGCCTGCGTGCTTCCCCATGAATGTGGGGCAATCAGCTTGTGGGTAACGACTGCTAAGACAGCATCTTTCAGGCGATACTCACAACTGATAACTATTTTAGTGGATGAGCCATTATAGTATTGCGCAGACACAGTTAAGGTATATAAGCCTGGAATAAGCAGAAGGTTATCCTGAGTCTTAATGAAGGTAACGTTTTAGGTAGCTAGGATGGGCAGACTATGAATTTTGGTTCCTAACTGACATCAAATAAATCTATCTATCCATCTATCTACTGTATCTATCTATCTATCTATCTACTGTATCTATCTAGTAACAGCAATTGGCATTTAATTGAAATTTCGAATTAAACAATCTCAGAACTATGAAAGAATAAAACTTTCCTTACTACATTTATTTTATACTATATATATATATACTAGCGACTTGCCCTTCAAAAATGATGGGGCAATAAAAAAAGTGTTGAAATGTTGTTTGTCACACAATGTGAGTGTACTGTATGTCTCAGCTATATAGACCCCTATAGCACACTAATGAACGCATGTAATAACACTATAAGTGCCATGAGGGTCATCCAGGAGCCTCATGACACAAAGTGTAAGCACTACGCCATTTTATACAGACCCTCATAAGCCTCATGGCACAGTTAGAAACCTAACATTACCCAGTAAGTGCTATGAGGGTTCTCCAGTACCCTCATGACACTAAGTACAAACAGTACACTGCACTAAACCCACCCCAATAAACCATTACATCTAAACTAACACCACTCTACACTAACCTATTAACACCTACACTACCTACCTAAGCTACCTACCTACCCCCTAATTAACCCCCCACTACTTTAATAACAGAAAATAAAAAATCTACATTACAGAAAAGAAAAAACCTAACTCAGAAAAAATAAGAAATCTACATTACAGAAAATAAAAAACCTAATTCACAAAAAATAAATAAAAGAACATTACAGAAAATAAAAAAAATACATTACACCCCCCCACTACAGAAAAAAAAACAAAAAAAAACACACACCTGAAAAGGAAATACATATAGAATACATACAATACAATACAATACAATAAAATAAAATCCAATACCCCCTATCTATCTAACATACAATGAATCCTATCTATCTAAAATATATTCCTCAATCTAATATACAATAAATTCTATATATCTAAAATACATTCCCCTATGTAACATACAATATATACTATTTAATATACAATAAATCCTAACAATCTAAAATACATACCCCTAACATACAATGAATTCTTACTACAGTATATAAAATACATACCCCTATCTAACATACAATAAATGCTATATCCATATACTAACCCTAATTCTAAGCTAAAATGAAATAATTAAGACCACTTACCTTTGCAGATGTCCCTTCAGATCAGCAACCTAGGGGAAAAGAAAAAAAAAATAGTACAACACATTTAGATAAAATAAATAAACATTGTAGCTATTCTAAATATTCTACTCGCCTTTCCATCATGTCCCTGTCCTTCTTCTTTTCTTCACCGGCGCGTCCCCTGTTAAAAAAAAAACATTAAATTACTACAACATACATATAAACCTAAAAAAAGGTAAAATAAACATAATATACATTTTACTTACCTCCCCGCGATGTCCCCGGCCTTCTCCTCTTCTGCCCCGGCTGGGCCCTGGAACAATCCGCGCTCTAAAAAAAAAAAGAAGAAAAAACTAACGGAGATAAGCAGACCTCCCTGATGCTAATGAGCCTCCTACAGAGTTTTCCAGAAGAAAATTGTCAATGGGGGGATACACCCCAAAATCCCACTCTGATTGGATAATGCACCTGTCAATCTTTATTTCAACCAATTAGAAGGCTTTTTTGCCAGCAGCCAATCACAATGGGATACACCCCCACAGGGTGATTGGCTGAAGACATCTGTGCCTACTCATGGGCTGTAATAGTGATTGACATTGACAACAGCCAATCAGAAGGCACAAATGCTTTCAGCCAATCACTACATGGGGGTGTATTACATTGTGATTGGCTATTGTCATTGCAACCAATTAGAATGCGCAGATGCCTCCAGCCAATCACCCTGTGGGGGTGTATCCTATTGTGATTGGCTGAAGGCATCTGCGCCTTGTGATTAGTTTAAATAAAGATTGACATGTGCATTAGGCAATCAGAGTGGGATTTTGGGGTGTATCCCATTCACATTGGCGCCTTCTGATTGGCTGAATTTGATAGACAACGTGGCAGAAGAGGAAGAGGCTGGATACATCGCGGGGAGGAAAGTACAATGTATATTATGTTTATTTTATTTTGTTTTATGTTTATGTATGTAGTAGTAATGTAATGTTTTTTTTTTTTTAACAGGGGCCGCCCCGGAGAAGAAAAGAACAAGGATGGGGACATGCTGGAAAGGTGAGTAGAATATTTATAATGTTTATAATGTTTATTTATTGTATATAAATGTGTTGTACTATTTTTTTTCCCCCTAGGTTGGTGATCTGAAGGGACATCTGCAGAGGTAAGTGGTCTTAACTATTTTATTTTCGGTTAGAATTAGGATTTCTGTATGTAGATAGCATTTATTGTATGTTAGATAGATAGGGGTATGTATTTTAGATAGGATTTATTGTATATTAGATAGATAGGGGTATATATTTTAGTATTTTATATAGTTATGATTTATTGTATATCAGATAGATAGGGGTATGTATTTTATATCGTTATGATTTATTGTATATTTGATAGATTGGGGGATGTATTCTGGATAGATAGGGGGGTATTGCATTTTATTTGTATTGTATTGTATGTATTCTATATGTATTTCCTTTTCAGGTGTGTATTTTTTTTTTCTGTAGTGGGGGGGTGTTGTAAAGTATTTTTTTATTTTCTGTAATGTTCCTTTTTTTATTTTTTGTGATTTCGTTTTTTTATTTTCTGTAATGTAGATTTTATTTTTGTGAGTTAGTTTTTTTTTTTTTTCTGTAATGTAGATTTTTTTGTGACTTAGTTTTTTTTATTTTCTGTAATTAGAGTGATGGGGGGTTTATTATGGGGTAGGTAGGTAGTGTAGGTAGGTAGTGTAGGTCTTAAAAGGTTAGTGTAGAGGGTGGTTAGTTTAGATTTAATGGTTTATTGGGGGGTATAGGGCAGTGTAGTGTTTGTAGTTAGTGTCATGATGGGCCGTCATGGCACTTATGTGGTTAATGTTAGGGTTGTAACAGCCCCATAAGGGTCATAATATACCCTTATGGGACTGATGAGGTTAAATAAAGGCTTATGAGGGTCTGTATTGACCCCCATGAGTGACAGGGTTAATTAGGAGTTTATGGGGGTCTGTATTGACCCCCATGAGGGAGGGGGTAAATTAAGTGTTTATGGGGGTCTGTATTGACCCTCATGAGTGACGGGGTTATTTAAGTCCTTATGGGGGTCTGTATTGACGCCCATGAGTGACAGGGTTAATTAAGGTATTATGGGAGTCTGTATTGACCCCCATGAGTGCCAGGGTTATTTATTGGCTTACGGGGGTCTGTATTGACCCTCATGAGTGACAGGGTTAATTATAGGTTTATGGGGGTCTGTATTGACCCTCATGAGTGACAGGGTTAATTATAGGTTTATGGGGGGCTGTATTGACCCCCATGAGTACCAGGTTTATTTATTGGCTTATGGGGGTCTGCATTGACCCCCGATGAGTGACAGGGTTAATTATGGGTTTATGGGAGTCTGTATTGACCCCCATGCATGACAGGGTTAAGTGCTTATGGGGTCTGTATTGACCCCCATGCATGACAGGGTTAATTAAGGGTTTATGGGGGTCTGTATTGACCCCCATGAGTGACAGGGTTAATTAAGGGTTTATGGGGGTCTGGATTGACCCCCATGAGTGACAGGGTTTTTTAGGGGTTGATGGGGCTCTGGCATCCATCAGACACAAGCAGTGTCTACTAAAATGAAGATTTTACCTTTTTTTTATGTTTATTAATTAGCTGCTTTGATATGTTAATTAGTATCACGGTTCACTTATGTGTCTCTGCAGTCACCAACCAATGTCCCCTGATGTTATCATGCAGTTAGATTTCCTCTCCAACCATTACAACGCTCTCTGAGCCACAAACTAATATACTGAGAGGCACATTTTCATACAGGAACTATACAGACAATGTTGAAAGACACAGGAGGGAGAGAGGGGGCAGACACAGGGGAGGGTGAGGTGGGAAAGAGACATAGGGTTGAGAGTGGGGAGAGGCTCCCAATGAACGCTGAAGGCGATGCGCTCATTGCGAGGCCCGAAAGTGGCGGGTTGGCTGACGCCGGCAATGAGCAGCAAAGCCGCTCATTGCTGGGCTCACGATGAGCGCCTTCGGCCCGCAAAGTAGTGGGAGAGAGATCGCAATAGGTTCGCAGTGAGCGCCAAAGGAGCTCATTGCGGGGTACAAAAGTTGTGGGTTGGCCGAGGCCTGCAATTAGCAGTGAAGCCGCTCATCGCTAGGCTTGTAAAGAAGAAGGGGGGGGGGGGAGATGCTCGCAATGAGCGTCAAAGGTGCTCATCGCGGGGCCCTCAATTTAGAGGCGGGAGAGCCTTGCATTGTATGGCAAACAGCATTGCCAAGCCTATATAATAAATAATGACACTGGACACGAGGTTGGAAGTAAAACTGGCGACAGCATATTTATTATTATAACCAAAACAAATACTAGGAGGAGGAGCCCGGCCAGTGGTAATGACGTCACGCCCTGAGCACGTTTCCAGGGCACCAATCCTGTCCTTTCCCCTGAGGTAAGGGAGAAAGGACTCCTTCTTAACTTCCTGATCGGGGCGCCTCCCCACCTGCCGCTGTGACAACAACATACCATTAACAAGGACAAACCATTGGTACATTTTTAAAAAATTGCTTTTTTTTATTTTTTATGATAAACTCTCTTTCATTATTTATTTCATCATTTATTCTTTTTTTTTTTTTAAACAACCCAATACAATTACATGAATATCAAACCAAAAACAAACAAAGGGACGGGTGGGTGGGGCTCATCAAGATGGCCTGCCGCAGAGTGAAGCTAAAATGGCGCTCTTGCGCCCAACATCGCGCAAACCCCGACCATCGCACGTGACACGCACCTCCAATCCAGCACCCCAGGCTCCTCAGGTCAAGGGGCACTCCCAGTGAGCCCCAGGGAGCCTGGGGCCGCCTCCATGCCCCACATGACCCTGTGAGATCCTATTATAACCCCACCCCTTAGAACATTTAAGCCTCTAATTAATAAATGACATATGGTAGTGGTAGTGCCCTCACGTCCATAGCACACGCAGAGGGCACCAATCCTCTCCTTTACCATGCCCCTGAGGTAAGGGGGGAAAGGACCCCCTTCTTAACTTCCTGGTCTGGGCGCCTCCCCACCTGCCACAGAGCGGACGAGGGATAACTCACAAAGCCATGTTCCCCCCCTGTGCTAAAAAGGCCAGCTGTACTCCAGCATCATTAACTCAAACCCAAATCTGTCAGGTGCACCCCATCTGGCAGAAAAAACAAGTTTGCCTCCTCATTCTCAAACTCCTTGTCTTGGATTGCTAGCAACCCCTGCTTCCTAACAAAAGCATGACCTCATCTGGCACGCCCAGCGGCTCGTCCTTCCGTGTACCTGCGGTGAACTGGTGAGCCCAATGCACGTAGGAGTGCCCGACTATCCAAAGCTGTCTGCGTCCTGCAACGATAATGATCGAGTTGCACTCCGCTAGCTGCATCTAGTAACCCTCGGCTGTCGATCGCACGTACGTCAGAAAAGGGATTCCCTTCTCCCAATTCTTTTTAGCATGGACTCCAACAGACCCAGACACGCTGTTTCAGTGGCAGCCCCTATCCGAAAAAGGTGGGTCCCATATTCAGAGTGGTTAAGACCCAAATGCTGCAAGCCTAACTTCCGCACCTTAGCAAACTGAAATCGGGAGAGTGCCAGACCAACCACATGCACTAGGAGTAGACCCGCCACACCAGGGCGCCTTTGTAGGAAGAGCCTCAAACATTCACAAGGACAACAGTCTGTACCCACTTTCCTAAGACTGATTTCCTTCCCTTTTCCTGATCCGTCTTGATCTCCGCAGCCAAACCGTTACTCTGTCATCATGAAGACAGTCATCCTTCATCTGTATGCCTCCCGATCCATGCTTACTCATCGCCACTAGCTCCCCAATCCAAAACGTTCCAAAGAATGCAAGCGAAAATGCAGTCCGGAACAGCAAGGACTCGTAGGCCGTAGTACAGATATTAACTAGTACTGATGACAACCTTAACAGCAAAGAGAAGGTAATCGGGCACCTCCTGTTGTGACTATGCTCGCCTTTGAACATACGTTGCACAACACGCTTCACCACAAACTCCTTTGTCAGGTCACGTAGCTTAAACATGAAAGCCAGGGTCGTCACCTGATGCCTAATCGGTTCTGCTCACTCCAACCATTCTTTCCTCTGTGTTGGCACCACCTGCCACCTCTACCAGGTCACGCCACTTATTCCATACTCTTGTAGCTGCTCTTTGTCTCTGGAGCCAGTGATCTCCTGACCAAGGAAGCTATCTCACTGCTCCAAGCTCCCATTGGTGCCAAGGAATATCTTCTACATCCTTCTGTATGGCCGGAGCCAAAGATCGGAAGTGATCCCACTGTGAACGAGAGAGGGCATCAGTGATCCAGTTTTCATATCCTGGGACATGTCTGGCTTTAAACCAAATGTTAAGGCGTAGGCACCCTAAAACTAAATGCTGTTTCAGCAGTATCACTGGTATTGAGGACGCAGTTGTTTTATTGACGGCTTGCACTACCAACATGTTGTCTTTGCAGAAGATGACCTGACTATCCGCCAAATCCAGGCCCCAGATAAAAGTGCCACCACTATAGGGAACAACTTCAGGAATGCAAGATTCTTCATTAAGCCTGCAGCTGCCCACTGTTCCGGGCCACGGGCTAGCACACCATCTTCCGCCAAAATAGGCTCTGTGTACAGTTCTAACGGCTCATTGGACCGCGCTTGAACCTGTACCAGCGCCTTCCCGTTGAACGTGCTCAGAAACGCGAGCCAGACCCTGACATCCTCCTTCATAGCTGTTGTTATGCTAATGAAGCGATGTGGATGTTTTATGCCTACCGTTGCCTGCGGCAGTCTTCGACTAAAGATCCTTCCCATAGGAATAATTCGGCAGGCAAAGTTCAGCTTGCCCAGAATGGATTGAAGTCAATGCAGTGTGACCCTTCTAGCACCTGCCATTGCTTCCAGTTCTTCCACCAGGTTAACTACTTTGTCCATTGGCAGGCTACATTCCATTTGTGGTGAATCTATGCATATCCCCAGAAACGACAACCCTGTCGTGAGACCCTCTGTCTTCTCCGGTGCCAACGGCACCCCAAATTCTCTCACCACCTGGGTGAATGGTTCCAGGATATGTGCACACGTATCATGCACCGCCGGTCCTACGAACAGTTAATTGTCCAGGGAATGTGTGATACTGGCGAAGCCTGACTCTTTACGCGTGACCCATTGTAGGAACGAGCTGAAAGCCTTGAAGTACGCACATGATATGGAACACCACATCGGTAGACAGAGGTCCACAAAATACTCTCCTTCAAAGCAGCAGTCCAATAGGCGCTGGCTATCCAGGTGCACCGGCAGTAGGCTAAACGCAGATTCAATATCCACCTTGGCCATCAGTGCCCCCTGGCCAAGTTTTACGTACTAACGTGGCGGCTGAGTCAAAAGAGGTGTATGACACAGAAGACAAATTCCTGTCTATACCATCATTCACTGAACTTCCAGCCGGATACGATAAATGGTGTATGAACCTGAAATTCCCTTCTTTCTTTGGAGCTACACCCAACAGGGTAATTCTATGGTTGCGCATAGGGCATATGGCAAAAGGCCCTGCCATCCTACCCATCTGCACTTCCTTGCTCAATTTAACCCACACCACATCCGGAATCTCAGCCATGGATTTTAGGTTTTGCTGTTCCCTGCCATATCAAGCCTTCTCGCACGGAATCACAAAGCCATCCCGAAAACCCTCCAATGACAGTTTCGCCGCTGCTGTCTTACCTTGTAGCTTACCGTAGTGTCCTAGCCACAGGAGCATTGCATTTAGACGCACCAGGATCCTGCTTTTTTGCAACCTGTTAATTTTGTCTTCCACCTTCCTTTTGCTTATTGCATCGTGCCAGTGAGTGCTCCCCTCCGCTGTTAGAGCAGGCGTGCCTGAACCGGCAGTTAGGAGTCCATCTGCAAATGCCTTCATTGAAGGCATAGCAGATGCTCCTGGTAGTTGATGCCGCGGGGGCTTGGTTCCCGGCAGCCCCGTTTCGAAAAAGGGCAACGGCCCCATCTCATTGGTGTCATGGCGTTAAGCCAGTAGGCAACCGCCTACTCGCTCCACGACATTGTGGGCCTGTGCATTGATGGAAATCTTCATCATTTCTCCACCATGTAAGCCCACCATAGATACGGCACGCACTCCTGATGTCATTCATGTAGAATAACAATGAAGGGCATTGCTCTGGGAACCTCTATAAAGAATGACAGTATGGCGAATACCTGAAGCCAATTATCCAACGTCCTAAGAATACGTTTTGCGATCTGTCGCCTCTCCTCACCCCTCACTTTCTTGCAGGTCCGTAACCCGGGTGAGGGGCAGTAGCGAGAATAGCTCAAGGAACTCCCTGCACCATATAAGCTCCTTGACATCTTGGGTGAGATGAGCACTCAAGTTGTCAATAGGGCATACCACAGTTGGCCTAAGGGATTCCCCTGCAACTATTCTAGTGCTGGGGATACCAGACACAGCTGCCTGAGTAAGGAACCTGTCCATGGCCCATGCCCTACCCCCCAGGCCCGAGACCCATAGCCCCAGCTCTGTAACAGCAATTTTTACATTATGGCGCCCAAGCACTTCTTTTAACCCAGTCACCATTTGAGTCAGCCTGTCTCCCGTCACCAAATGCAAGCTGACCCAAAACCAGAACCAGAACACGTGCAGCTGCACCG
This sequence comes from Discoglossus pictus, assembly GCA_027410445.1. Taxonomy (NCBI): domain Eukaryota; kingdom Metazoa; phylum Chordata; class Amphibia; order Anura; family Alytidae; genus Discoglossus; species Discoglossus pictus. The sequence goes on from CM050163.1 coordinate 253,259,829, forward strand.
TCACGAACACCGGCTTCGAGGGAGGGACCTATCCCTAGTCCCTAGTCCTCCTGGAAAGGCCAGAAGAACTATTACTGCACAGCCTGCTCCTTCTCTTGCTTTGTGTCCATCCTGGTGTCTGCGCCCTTGGCGGCTAGCTCTGCTCTGTTCTTGCGTCGCCCCCTTAAGAGAGCAGTGTTAGTGGATCTGACCGCTCCCTGTGTAACCCTACCATGGACTGTAGATTGGGCTGTCAGAGCCATGTTAGGACTTCCAATTTTCTTCTTACCCCTAGCACCCTTTGGGCAAGGGTGTGACGGGTGTCTCTGTGGTGTATCTGGAATGATTTGCTGGCTGAGAGGTGTGGTACAAGGCATAGGTTGGACACCCATGCCCAAACCTCTTTGCACCTCCCAGCTCAGCTCCTACGCTCTGCAAAGGCACTGACTGTAGGACTCTTAAGTTAATGTCTGTCCCTGCTGTCTGATTGCAGTCCTTCTCAAGGCTGCCAGCACCTAAAGAGTGCTGCGTGGTAGCCCTGTCAAAAGAGCATAATGCCCCAAGGCCTCCCTCGCTATGGGTAGCATCATTGCCCGCTGTAGGTTGTGCTTGGCCTAAACTGTCCTCAAGCCACTTCACCCCCTGGCACAGCACTTTTGCCCTGACATCTGTAACAAATGCTCCAACTCTGTTGACTCCATTGAACTCTCATCCTCTGCTAGATCCCTGCAATCTACATTGGTGGTTGGGGGTGAGCATTGCTAACACATACAGCAGACCACCCACAGTCACACAACCCCTCACACACACTCTGATACACAGGGATCAGAATGCGTAGCGCTGCCTGTGCTTGCGATGCAACAGAGGTGCTCCCACTGCGACTGCTCATCAAGATGTCCTGCAGCGGAATGAAGCTTAAATAGCGCTCATGCGCCCAACAGCGCGCAAACCCCACACCGCGCACGTGACATGCACCTCCAATCCAGCTCCCCAGGCTCCTCAGGGGGCACTCCCAGCGAGCCCCAGGGAGCCTAGGGCTGCCTCCGTGCCCCACATTATACAGAGAGCTCTGTGTGTCGGTAATGTGCAGTGTTTTCATTTTGTTATTCAATGAACATTTCCACTTCAGAAGTCACACTCTCCTCTCTATAGATTTCATAAGGCATCACTACTTACAATTATTTATTTACTTGTAATGTTTTTTTTACATTTCCAGATGTAATTATGCATGTTAGGTGGGGTGCACACTGTATCAATTTAGTTGTGCCAGTGCTTCACTTTCTACGTCACTGTAGTTCAAGAAAAATGCCACTTGTTTGTATCAAACTGACAACATCAGGTGTAAATTGTGAACATAAAACATTTTCAGAGAAATCCTGAATGTATAAAGATTCTTATAAATAAAGGAATCCATTTTGTCTTTGTTGCATCAGTTCCTGAGACCTGGGCCATGAGGCATGTTTTTATTATTGGAGGGAGGGTTGGAGGAAGAGGGAACAGGAAGACATCAGGAAGCTTTGTTAAATAATTGGATCTGACTGGAATTGATATCACATCACTTCCCCTCTCACAAGCCCAGAATCAGGCAGCTTCCATCATTTGACAAGCAAAGCCCCTGATGCACACTCAGACTCTACCAATGTCTCAATGAACCATCCCTCAGTAGTGTATTTGGGGCGCTTTCAATGAAAATATGTGGGCGTACAGGTGGAGCTATTGCATGTGAAAGGGGTGCAATGCACAGAAGCCATCCTCTAGGGGGCTCTCAAGTGCAGTCTACTTTTTTTTATATTAGTATTTAAAAAAAATGTATTTCTGTAATGTAGGGCCCTTATTATACATGAGTTTTCACCGGAGTAGACCCAGAAGAGGGGCCACACACAAAAAAAATGATTTACTTGCTATGTGTGTGTAACTGAGAGTGGGACGCAAGCAATAGTCACAAACCACTATATAAAGCAGGGGCAAAAGATGATCCCGAAACCGCAAGTGGACCTCAGGCACTTCCCATGCGGCCCCAGGCCTGTTCTCTAGAGTAGCAGAGCATGCCCTGTTTCACCAATACACAGTCTGTTATAACTCTCTAAAACTAGTAAATAATACCCAGTTGTACTCCTAAATATATCTCCTCATTAAATATACCTCTATTACAAATTAATGTATTTCCTATATTAATATTACCATTTTGCTTTAAATAAAATGATAGTGTTTATCCTATAAGGACATGGGGGCCATACAGGCAGCCCTTCAAGTGAAATCGCTTACCCATCACTGGTTTAGGGAATAGGTGACTTGGTATACAGTATAACTTAATATTCTTATGTTATATTTTATACTCACACAGAAGTATGGACATTTTAATACTCCAGTACATTTTCAGTATAACTAGTCACTATTGGTACCTTCATGAAAACATTAAACTTGTTTATTCACATAAAGAACCACCGTAGATTAGGAAAAAATATCATATTTGTGAACAATAACAAGCTAACAACATTAGCAACTTTGAAAACCATGGGCATAAAGCCATTTCCAGAGAAAATCCTAGTGTTTGCAAACTCTGGTTTGTTTATAGATTACATCTTGTCTGGCTCCTCTTATACATACATCCTTTACCAAAGTATCATGAATGCCTCCAGAGACCAGCAGAGACATCAACATTTATTTGTTACTACTTTTTTTCACCATGTAATGGTCCCTCAAAAGACATAAAATAATGTTTTTTTTTTTTTAACATGCCACATTTATAAAGACCTCAGTATTAATCTTACAGCATTCTAAAATCAATGCTGATATATATGTATTACATTAACATAAAACTGTACTTTTATTTATACTAATATAACTTCTAAATGTATCTTAAACAATACAGTTTTCATATTTTTGTGTTTTGTAATATACATTTTTTAATATATATATATATATATATATATATATATATATATATATACACACACAATATAATATACCAAAACATAATTTAATTTATGGTGGGCAAAACAGTGGTAGAAGCCTTTGAACATACATAAAAAAAAACACAGATGTACTATATGTATATATATATATATATATATATATATATATATATATATATATATATATAATGCAGTATTTATTGAACACATTTTGGGTTAGAGATTGTGATGTTTTAGATTTAATTAAAAATCATTGACGCTTAGGCTAATGTGCATTAAATGTTCACATGGATTGGATGCAGTTTTCTGATGACCACCAGGGACAGTCTAACCCACAGCTATTTTTGTTGGCCAAATAGGACTTTGTACTAGATATATCTCAAATAGATTGAAAGCTCTTGGGCTGAGAAGGGAAATCAGTTTTTTCACCTTCTCTAACAAGCTGCTTTCCCCACAAGTAATTATGCAGTGTCTGCGGGCGGAGTAATGTGATGTATGGGACGACTTTAACTGATCATTTATTAGCAGTGGGGACACTTCGTCAATATTAATTCATTTATTTAAACAACTGCCTGATAATGAAGATATTTCTGTTAACACATTGAGTGCCGGGGAGAGCAAAGGGTTAAATGGACTTTACAAACTCTATCCAAAATTCAGAAGGCTTGAGGCAGCACTGTAGAGTTAGCTCTGAGATTACAGACACGAGGGGCAAGAAGTAAGGTACATGGTGCAGTAGGAGAGGTTATATGGATCAACGGGAGTAATAATAGAAAAATATTATATTGAGGAATTATAGGGAGGTTATATGGATCAACATGAGGAGTTATAAAAAGAAGCTATATGGATCAACAATAGAAGTTATAAAAAGTAATTATTTAGATCGATTAGAAGAATTATAGAAAAGCTAATGGATCATCAGGAGGAGTTATAGGAAGAGGTTATATGAATCAACAGGGGCAGTTATAGGAAGACGTTATAATGTGCAATACGCTGAGTTATAGGCAGAGGTTATATGGACCAATGAAATAAGTTTTATAGAGTGGTTATATGGAACAATACGAGACATTATAGGGAAATGTTTTATGGAAGCTAGGCCAATGTGTACATAATTGGGGGCCCTGAAATATTTTGAGTGGAGTTAATGAAAATGTGGAAAAGAACAAGCGAAAGAGAATATAGTATTAGTGCTATATTTCTGCACAGGCCTAGTGCAACATCAGGCTGCCCTAAAGGGGCTCTGGAGCCATGTGTTGTTTTATAAGAGGCCTCCATAATATCCGCTTCTCTTCTCCTTTCTTCTTGTTCTCTCTCACCTAGGGTGCCATGTTTCACAGCTGTGACCTAAGGTCATGCCCACAGGAGAGGGGCTTCACACTACCTGTGCAATGTGCAACCATATATACAGCATGTTACAATGTGCATGCATCAGCATGAGACACTGGTAGTGTGGAGCCCTCCCATGTGGGTGTAGCATTTAATCACGACTGTGAGACATGACATGCTGCATGACAGAGAACAGGAAGAAGGGGCGATGTTCCAGAAGGTGAGATTCTGTTGCTCAGGATGCTTCTTAGAAGAAGTGAAGTGTAAAATGTATTTGACAATTACATTGAAGTAATCATTTAGTAAGTGGTAATTTTAGGATATGGACATAGCAAGGGGAACAGGAAAGAAATGGGGTGTGGGGAAGCACAAATCTAAATGGAATAGGGCCAATAAGAACCTTATGTGAAAATTTATTGAGGGGTGTATGTTAAAGAAGAAAGAAGGGCATGTTTAATTCTATAAATAACAAAAGCTTTGCGTGGAGGGAATAGGGTAAAGCCAATACTAATTTTAGGGAAGGAAAGGGAGGCCTAGACTAAAAGGTTTGTTCACCAATGAATTTAGCCAAGCCGTAGAGGTGCCAGCCTGGCTAGGCACCTGACAGCTTTGTAATTCCAGCATAACCAATCACACTGTAATGAGTATTTGAAGGATTTTCCAATATTAATTATGTTAGGTTTCAATTACAGATTTACTTTAATATTTAATAAGTCATATATAATGAGTTCTATATGTGAATAGGCTCTTATTTATCTTTCACTCTATAATCAGGGTGCAAAGATGTTTTAATGGATTTGAGATTAATATTCAATGTTGCACAACATCCTTACTCTTGAAAATGATCTAGAAGGGTTACTTTTGATGTTTTACAAAAGATCATGTTTATTTGCTTGAATTGGGGGCATACTTATTCATGTTAATTTATTCATGTGATTTTTAATTCTTACATATTACGTTCTGAAAAATGTTTATACATATATACACACATACACACATATAGATACACACACAGCAGGTATCCCTTGATAAATGAGTGATCTTTATATGAGTTTTCACTTATAAGAGAAAAGGAATTTAATACCTGCTTAAATTTTATGAACACAAATGGAAGACTTTAACACATAGGAATCAATTAGAGATGTCTTTTTACATTATAGATGTTTTTTGCTTTACGTGCAGTTTCAAGGAATGGAATATATTTGTATAACTAGGGATATCTGTGTATACACAGTGTGTGTGTATATATACAGTGCCTTGCAAAAGTATTCACCCCCTTGACTTTTTACCTATTTTGTTACATTACAGCCTTAAGTTCAATGTTTTCTTAATCTGAATTGTACGTGATGGATCAGAACACAATAGTCTAAGTTAGTGAAGTGAAATGAGAAAAATATATACATAAAACTATTTTTTATAAATAGAAAACAGAAAATTGACATGTGCGTATGTATTCACCCCCTTTGTTATGAAGCCCATAAAAAGCTCTGGTGGAACCAATTACCTTCAGAAGTCACATAATTAGTGAAATGATGTCCACCTGTGTGCAATCTAAGTGTCACATGATCTGTCATTACATATACACAACTTTTTGAAATGCCCCATAGGCAGCAACACCTAAGCAAGAGGCACAACTAACCAAACACTGCCATGAAGTCCAAGGTACTCTCCAAACAAGTAAGGGACAATGTTGTTGAGAAGTACAAGTCAGGGTTAGGTTAGAAAAAAATATCAAAATCTTTGATGATCCCCAGGAGCACCATCAAATCTATCATAACCAAATGGAAAGAACATGGCACAACAGCAAACCTGCCAAGAGACGGCACAGTACAGTTTATAGGTCACATTAAAGGTGGAAAAAGTTCTGAAATTATTTATCTTTGTCTCATTTCTTTACAGCACAGAAACCTGACATTTTAACAGGAGTGTGTAGACTTTTTATATCCACTGTATGTATGTATATGTATATATATATATATATATATATATATATATATATATATATATATATATTAATTGAAGAGTGAAGCAGCTGTGAATGTCCAGTAATCTAGTAATTTAGTAATTATTAATCCATATAGATATACATAGATTAATAATGAGCATTGCAATATAATTTGATACCTTTTGTATTGGACAAACGTCTTATTTATAATGACGAGCTTTCTAGAGGCTTAACCTCTCTTTATCAAGTCTGAGATGGAACCCTCAGTTTGAATAATAACAGCAGATGCAGAGAGAGTGGAAGCAGCATCTGACATCATCAGGTAAATACATATCTGGGGAATAAACACAACATAGCAAAGGAAACATATATACACATATTATATACATCAATATATACATGAAAAAGCAGATCACTGTAGTCCACAGTGAAATCTTTCCTGTTGGACAAACACCTCACTAAGAGTGCTAAGTCTGTTATAGTATAAGAAAAAAAAAATCACATGAAATTCTGATAATGTGTTAGAAAGCCCAAGTCTATATTAAGTCCTGTGTTATTAGAGTTGAAGAATGTGATCATCTTTATTTCAAATGCTTTTCTCTCTTGGATTCTTTTAAATTTACCTCTGAGTATTTTGACTTTTAAGTTTTGGATGGAGTGATCATTCTGGCTAAAATGGTGTCCCACTGGGCTACAATAACTGTCTTACTTATGTTTTCTTATTGAATGCCTGTGTAAATTCATCCTTAAATGCATTTTGTGGCATAGAAAAAGAATAATACATCAATAAGCACATTTGCATGTCTAGAAGGCGGGGACATGCAAATGAAAATACAATGTACCTCACTCTTTCAATCCAAAAATAGCAACTTTATACATTGCTCCCTTAAAGCACATGCCTGCTGTATTAAGCAGGTTTTAAGCAAAGCACCAGGTTGGTTTTTGCATAAACCAAGAATCTATCATATAAAGCACTGTTTCAAGCTTTTGGCTATCATCAATTTGAGGTATATATATATATATATATATATATATATATATATATATATATATATATATATATATGTAGATCTATCTATATAGATAGATAGATATAATTCTATGTACATAGACAATCAAATAATATATTGAATAATATGTGTAGGGGTTTATTGTGATAAATGTTTTTGTTGTACTCTCCTTTAGAGAGCTTTTTTCTTAATTCCCAATTGCATTAAAAGGGAGGATTTGGAACAGAGAGATTTCATTGCTGCGAACATATCCGCATTTGGAAATAAAGGAAGATCCAAGTGTGGGGGAATCTCAACAAATTTAAGGCACATAGGAGGCATCTTTATAGGAAACTCCTTAGCTTTGTTGCAATCTTTACTGATGTTCATTAACTTTACTGGGGTTGTTATGTAAGTTTATTGCCTCTGACTCTCAACTTCACACTTGTATTTGCTGGAGTGTCATGTAAGGACCCTTGTGATTCTTGTAAGCTATTTCCCTTATGTGACAAACCCCCTTTCTATGTATCAGTAAGCTCTTACATGAAATATCCTCAGGGAGCCATGTAATAGCTGCTTAAATCTCCTCGTAAGATCTTCCGTAGTTACAAGCCTTGAGGGAGATCCTACAGGAGCCATGTAATCAAGCTCTTAGATGGAATTCCCCCATGGCACAGAGTCATCTAAATTGTGTGAATTATGGAGTGAATTCTTAGCATTGTGTGAAGTTAGGGGTTAATATTCATCTTTGTGTAATTTTGAGCAGTCATTACTTTTAGGTAAGAACCGATCAACGAATTATATCAGGTGGACCACAGTTTACATTTTCCCATAATTGGATCTAAAAGGCTCGGAAGTCTTATTTGATAGGTGTCACTGAAGAAGTTCATGGAATATAAATACTTATGATTTCAAAGCCTCCGCTAAGCATTGTTCCCTTGACTGCTGGAGGAGGAGGGAATGTAGGCTGCGATGCAATAAGCAGGGTCATTGTGGGTTTCCAGTCAGCTCTGGCCATTTATGGGTTAACCTTGCAGTAGTACATTTCTTCCGGGAAGGTTTCCTAACAGTGCAGCGTGAGCAGGATTTAATGCACCTGCAGTGTGTAAGGGAAGCTCTGTGTTTAAGCCGTAATTGATGTAAGTAAAGGTATATGGGATTATAAAGTGTCCCTGGGAGATCATAAAGTATCAGACGGGCCCAGAAGCGTCTCTCCCAGGAACCAGCCCATTTACCAGCTCTGAACTGCTGACACTAAACTTACTCACTACAGCCAGATAAACTATTTATACAGAGTGAGAGAGAGTAAGAAGTGTAGAACGACTGTCTGTACTTGTAATAATGCCTTTTGGCCAGTTTCTGGAAAATGAGAAAGTAGCATACAAAATAGGCTCAGAAAATAAAATGGAACTTCTCAGTAAATTGCATAATAGTTAAAAATGTAAAGTTTATGTTTATTTTTTTCCAACTATTATCAAGTTTAGTTATTCAAAAGATCATGTAGAAAAATAATAACCAAAATGGTTGGTTAATCAGGTCAAGTTGCTAATTTAAACGTAAATGTAATTTGGAACTCCAAAGTCACATTTAGCAGACACCATGCAAAAATTACCATAAGAAGTCTGTAAAACTACACTAGTAGCCCAATTAAATTTCCTCAAAATTGAAAAACGTAGCCCTCCTGACTTGTGGCTATTAAATTGGCCCCGTAAAGCAACCCGCCAACGACTTGCTGGGTAAGGGCTCGAAAAGGCTACGGGACGTGGAAATTTAAGTTTCCAATCACGCTATTAAATTGCAACAAATTCACTGGCGTTCAAGCCCTTAACCCGCAAATGGAGCCAAAAGGCTAACAGGTACCAGAGAGGACCCGCTAGTGGGTTAAACTTCTCTCCGTAGCACTGTAAATGCAAAAACACACACACTACTGTACTTATAATAAAATATAAATAGAGTTAATAGCACAACTTTCTCAGGCTCGCAATTCTGCAATATAAAATACAGTGACGTAATGATGATGATCTTATTGGCTCCATCTAAACCCGTAACTTTGGGTTTGACTAATTGATCATGTTCACGGCTGCACATCCAAAGTGCGACAAAGCCCGTAACTCGCGGCATGGTCTAATTTGATAGCTCTGTAACACAGTTAAATGTCAAGCCCCCAGCCCTAGCCGACTTGCCGATGCCGCTACGGGCTTCAAATTTAATAGGGCTGAAAAATAAATGTGTAGGAAAGTCAAATTAAATAAATAAAATTAAAACCTTTTATTTTTATTCCATGTGACTCCATTTGCAGCTATGATCAAGCACTACATGTCCTAATTTGCTGCTACATCATTCTAGGAGGCTTCCATGTAAAGAATTGGTGTGACTGCATGGCTGTGCACTGAGCTGCTTCTGGGTGCACTAACCCCCCTATACTTTACATAGATTCCTCCTCAATTCTCATTCTTTGACCTACTGTCATAAAGTGGTCGTTTAAATTATTGCGAATACCACATATCGCACAGGTAATAGCAAAAGGATTCCTGTGAAGCAGGCTTAACGATTAGTCTCATCTTAAACATGTTGCTCTTATAAAGCAGTGTGTATTTAAACGTTATAGAATGCAGCTTTTATTGTTATGAAAAGACTGTGTGTTAGAGGAGACGTGTGCTTCAGAAGGACACAGAAAATATGAATTTAGCTGCCAGTTTATATTATTCTGCTGCAATTTGATTACATTTTCATCTTTTGAATTCTAAGTTTTAGTGACACAAATGGGGAATCATGTACATTGATCAAGTGCATCAACTGGCCAAAAATGGATCTGTAACAGACAAACTAGAAATTGGGCCCTATTCTATTGGTCAATTCGTAAATTTATACACACTTAAAATCACTCTTAATATTGCCACATATTCTATTAGCTGCTAGCAATCCGATTATGAGTCACTCACCCACAATCACTACTAGTTAGCCAAACCAGCAAAACTGGCCTTAGAACTCCATTGGTTTTAGCACTGCTCAAATATTATGTGCTCTGAATAATTAAAGTTACACACAATCAAGATTATATTAGACCTGTTGCTCTAGCTTGTAAATAAAGTCTGACGTGCAACTGAAAAATTTGTCACATTTCTGTCAAAAATATTAGTTAGTTAGTTAGTTAATATTAGTACTAAATAGGACTCGTAAGGGATTTTTCAAACACTTATTGAATAAATTATTTAAACAATACTGTAATTTAAATGTATGGGAAGACATGTAAAGACATTATAATTAACTAGCGACTTGCCCGTCAAAAATGACGGGGCAATAAAATTTGAAGCCATGGGAATGCTGTTTGAGACATAATGGAAACCGTTTTGTACTGTGAGGACCTTCAGCGCCCATTGCAAGGCTTGCGCTGAGCGCCTTTCACGCTCATTGCATGCCTCGCAATGAGCGCCTTTAGCGCTCATTGCGAGCCTCAGGACCGTCGGCGCTCATTGCGAGGCTTGTGCTGAGCGCCTCTCCTGTCGTGTACTTTTGGTCCTCTGAAAGAGATATATATTTCTATGTATATGTAGTGAAGTAATAATTAATGATTTATTCAATCAATTAATTAAGGAAGAATTAATTATTTATGCAATAAATTAATATACTTTAATGATTTATAATTGATATATGCAGCGAGCAATAGGCTGAAGAGCTAACAATCTGTTTGTATTTTGCGTCTGCATAGAATATAAATTGTGAGTGTCAGTGCCCTGCTTATAAAGTGTAATGAAAGTGCGCGAGGTAAAGCCGTTGGTTTATTGTGTAAAGCCGCATTGTATAGTCGTAATGTTATTAATGTGGTACGCGTCTCATGAGCATTTTCCGGCTTTTGTAATAGTGTATCTTGTAGGTCGTAGTGTGATTGGTAAAGTGCTATGCGGTTTGGCAGTGTTTTGCGCGGTCCAGGGTCGTGTAGCCTCGTTTTCATTTTTTTCGGAGGCCATTTTTTTCCTTGCTTAGGCAATTTTCTTGTGGCGAAAATCGTCTAAATCATGCTGTGATGTTTTTGTAATTTTTTGGGGTGTATTTAGTGTGTTTTTCGGGTTTTTTGTTCGGCCGCTAATCTTGTAAATTTTTATGTCTCGTATCTTTTTTTCCCCTGCATCTCGTAATTTTTTTTCTAAGTCCTGCGTCTCGTATTTTAATGGCTTGCATCGCTTTGCGAGGCTCGCATCGGCTAAGTGATACTGTTTAACGGCTCGTCTGGCTTTGCGATGCTGGCAGCAATGAGCGCCTTCGGCACTCATTGGCTAAGTGCTACGGTTTAACGGCTCGCATCGCTTCGCAAGGCTCGCAGCGATGAGCGCCTTTGGCGCTCATCGGCTAAGTCCTACGTGTTAACGGCTCGCAAGCGATGAGCTTCATCGCCTAAGCCGTATGCACCACGCAAAGCGTGAAGATCGGAATTAGACAATTATAATATGTGATTGTACATCAGTCTCAAAACCCCCCAAAAAATGCAATTAAAAAATATTATTTTTAACTGTTATTTCTGAGTAATATTGATGCCGGGACTCAAGGGGTTAATACATATCATGAAACCCACATGGACTAAAACAGATGATCCAATACATGTTGTAGTTGCAGATTACGTGTAACTTCCATGTTTTACTGACATCATGATTACCGACTCATTTACTATTGTCTAAGAAGTACATTACTGTCTTGCTTAAATATTGTCAGATTATATGATCACGCGCCCTAAAATCCTAATTAAAAAGGCAGAGTTTACGAGTTTAGGCTTAAGGTGGTAATTTGTGAGCCGGAGATAAAAGAATACATCTAAACATTTAGAGAGAAAAACACCTGCAGCAGAAATTATGAGTTTGAGGCATAAGTGGGCTTCAAATAGAAAAGGACCTAATGTCCCTAATTTTTTACAGAGATAGTTACATTTCTCAGAGGGAACATTTTAATTTCAAATAGACTTGAGCTTTAACCATATAATATAATGCAAAATTGCAGGGAACCCAAGCCTTCTCTCTGTCCTCTTTTCTCATTCACATGGGTGCTGTGTCTGAGGCATTATGAATGGCCCCAATTTTAAAATGTACAATTTTGAAAAACTGCATTTAAAAATATGTTTTTAGAATGTAAAAAAAGAATATAGCATCTAATTTATTATCTTTAATATGCAATTATGCCCATGTGAAATCTATTATTTTGGCTTCAGCAAATCAACTTGAAGTAGGAGGATACTTTGAATACAAAGTAGTTTCTATCTGTACAATGTGGAAGCTACACCTGCCAGTGCTCTCTGCCATTTTGCTTGTATCACATCACTTCCTGAGAGCTGGATCAAGAAGGAGTGTTTTTACCTATCATTGAAAGAAGGGGTGGGGAGTAAGGAAGAGAGAGATATCAGAAGTATTTGTTAAATACCGTATATACTCTAGTATAAGCCGACCCGAGTATAAGCAGAGGCACCTATTTTACCACAAAATACTGAGTAAAATGAGTGACTCGAGTATAAGCCGAGGGTGGGAAATGTGCGGCCTCCTGTGTCCCTCTTGTGCCCTCTGTGTCCCCCTCTTGTGTCCCCCTCTCTCTCCCTTGTCTTTTCTCCCCTCTCCATTCCCTGTGTCTCTTCCCCCCTCTCCCTTCCCTGTGTCTCTTCCCCCTCTCCCTTCCCTGTGTCTCTTCCCCCCTCTCCCTTCCCTGTGTCTCTTCCCCCCCTCCTCATTCTCAACCTCCCTCCTCATCCTCCCTCCTCAACCCCCCTCCTCAACATCCCTTCTCAACCCTCCCATCCTCATCCTCAACCCCCCATCCTCATCCTCATCCCCCTCCTCATCCTCAACCTCCCTCCTCAATCCCCTCATCCTCAACCCCCCTCCTCAACCTCCCTCCTCAACACCCTCCTCAACCGCCCTCCTCATCCTCAACCTCCCTCCTCATCCTCAACCTCCCTCCTCACCCTCAACCTCCCTCCTCATCCTCAACCGCCTCCTCATCCTCAACCCCCTCCTCATCCTCCCTCCTCAACCTCAACACCCCATCCTCAACCCCTCTCCTCATCCTCCCTGCTCATCCTCAACCTCCATCCTCAACCTCCCTTCTCATCCTCAACCTCCCTCCTCAACCCCAACCCCCCCATCCTCAACCCCCTCCTCAACCTCAACCCCCTCCTCAACCTCCCTCCTCATCCTTCCTCCTAATCCTTAACCCCCTCCTCAACCTCAACACCCCCATCCTCAACCCCCCTCCTCATCCTCCATCCTCATCCTCAACCTCCCTCCTCATCCTCAACCTCAACATCGCTCCTCATCCTCAACCTCTCTCCTCAACCCCCCTCCTCAACCTCAACCCCCATCCTCAACCCCCTCCTCAACCTCCCTCCTCAACCCCCCTCCTCAACCTCAATCCCCCTCCTCAACCTCCCTCCTCAACCCCCCCTCCTCATTCTAAACCCCCCCTCATTCTAAACCCCCCCTCATTCTACCCCTCTAAATACTCCCCCCCCCCCCCCCCATTTACCCTCACTTATCTGCATCTGAAGCTTCTGCTTCTCATTCACATGGGTGCTGTGTCTGAGGCATTATGAATGGCCCCAATTTTAAAATGTACAATTTTGAAAAACTGCATTTAAAAATATGTTTTTAGAATGTAAAAAAAGAATATAGCATCTAATTTATTATCTTGAATATGCAATTATGCCCATGTGAAATCTATTATTTTGGCTTCAGCAAATCAACTTGAAGTAGGAGGATACTTTGAATACAAAAAGTAGTTTCTATCTGTACAATGTGGAAGCTACACCTGCCAGTGCTCTCTGCCATTTTGCTTGTATCACATCACTTCCTGAGAGCTGGATCAAGAAGGAGTGTTTTTACCTATCATTGAAAGAAGGGGTGGGGAGTAAGGAAGAGAGAGATATCAGAAGTATTTGTTAAATACCGTATATACTCTAGTATAAGCCGACCCGAGTATAAGCAGAGGCACCTATTTTACCACAAAATACTGTGTAAAATGAGTGACTCGAGTATAAGCCGAGGGTGGGAAATGTGCGGCCTCCTGTGTCCCTCTTGTGCCCTCTGTGTCCCCCTCTTGTGTCCCCCTCTCTCTCCCTTGTCTTTTCTCCCCTCTCCATTCCCTGTGTCTCTTCCCCCCTCTCCCTTCCCTGTGTCTCTTCCCCCTCTCCCTTCCCTGTGTCTCTTCCCCCCTCTCCCTTCCCTGTGTCTCTTCCCCCCCTCCTCATTCTCAACCTCCCTCTTCAACCCCAGTCCTCATCCTCAACCTCCCTCCTCATCCTCCCTCCTCAACCTCCCTCCTCATCCCCCTCCTCATCCTCAACCTCCCTCCTCAATCCCCTTATCCTCAACCACCCTCCTCAACCTCCCTCCTCAACCTCCCTCCTCAACCTCAAAACCCTCCTCAACCGCCCTCCTCATCCTCAACTTCCCTCCTCACCCTCAACCTCCCTCCTCATCCTCAACCGCCTCCTCATCCTCAACCCCCTCCTCATCCTCCCTCCTCAACCTCAACACCCCATCCTCAACCCCCCTCCTCATCCTCCCTGCTCATCCTCAACCTCCCTCCTCAACCTCCCTCCTCATCCTCAACCTCCCTCCTCAACCCCAACCCCCCCATCCTCAACCCCCTCCTCAACCTCAACCCCCCCACCCTCAACCCCCTCCTCAACCTCCCTCCTCATCCTTCCTCCTAATCCTCAACCCCCTCCTCAACCTCAACCCCCCCATCCTCAACCCCCCTCCTCATCCTCCATCCTCATCCTCAACCTCCCTCCTCATCCTCAACATCGCTCCTCAACCTCTCTCCTCGACCCCCTCCTCAACCCCCCTCCTCAACCTCAACCCCCATCCTCAACCCCTTCCTCAACCTCCCTCCTCAACCTCAACCCCCCTCATCAACCTCAATCCCCCTCCTCAACCTCCCTCCTCATCCTCAACCCCCCCTCCTCATTCTAAACCCCCCCTCATTCTACCCCTCTAAATACTCCCCCCCTCCCTTTACCCTCACTTATCTGCATCTGAAGCTTCTGCTCCGGCCGCCGCTCCTTCCGGCGTCTTGATGTGGCGTGCATGTGACGTCACATCATTAGTATATACTGGGTGCCGGCACCCGGTATATGCTAATGACGTGGCGCACATGTGACGTCATTAGCATATACCGGGTGTCGGCACCCGGTATATGCTAATGACGTGACGTCACATGCGCACCACGTCAAGACGCCGGAAGGAGCGGAGGCCGGAGCAGAAACTTTAGAGGCAGGTAAGTGAGGGGAAAGGGAGCGGGGGGTATTTAGAGGGGTAGAATGAGAGGGGGTTTAGAATGAGGGGGGGTTAGAATGAGGAGGGGGGTTTAGAATGAGGGGAGTTGAGGAGGGGGGAGGGAAAGAGACACGGGGGGTTAGAGAGACACGGGGGGGGTAGAGAGACACGGGGGGTTAGAGAGACAGGGGGGGTTAGAGAGACACGGGGGGGAGAGTGACTCGAGTATAAGCCGAGGTGGCCCTTTTTAGCCTTAAAAAAAGGGCTGAAAAACTCGGCTTATACTCGAGTATATACAGAAGTTGAACCTTGTTTCCAGAAATGTAAACACCTGTTTCACACACACACACCTTTAACCAAATTTTCCCAGATGCCTCCAGGACCATGTTTTCTAAATAGAAATTAACCTTATGCCTGATTATGCTCTCTAGTCAGACTCATCATTTTCAGACATATATTTTATTTTACGGATATTTTTTTCATTGTGCAGACATCCTTTTTTGATAGGTATCGCAGCATCCGGGCTGGGATGTGGCACAGCTAAATCTTTGGTACTAAGGTATTATTATAGGGAAAGCTTTTAGAAGGGTTAATAAGGGATAGTATATAGGAATAAGTCCCTGGGAATAATATAATACGTAGGAGTCAACTTAGATATATGTGGGATTTGTTAGGTTAAACTAATCTAACTAGTTTCTATGAGGAGATTAGTAGGAACTTACATCAAGACAACTCAGGGGATGTTGTCTTTTTGGATTTTGTAAAGGCTTTTGATACAGTGCCACATGGAAGACTATTGTGCAAACTAAGGGATGCAGAAGTTGAACCTTGTTTCCAGAAATGTAAACACCTGTTTCACACACACACACCTTTAACCAAATTTTCCCAGATGCCTCCAGGACCATGTTTTCTAAATAGAAATTAACCTTATGCCTGATTATGCTCTCTAGTCAGACTCATCATTTTCAGACATATATTTTATTTTACGTATATTTTTTTCATTGTGCAGACATCCTTTTTTGATAGGTATCGCAGCATCCCGGCTGGGATGTGGCACAGCTAAATCTTTGGTACTAAGGTATTATTATAGGGAAAGCTTTTAGAAGGGTTAATAAGGGATAGTATATAGGAATAAGTCCATGGGAATAATATAATACGTAGGAGTCAACTTAGATATATGTGGGATTTGTTAGGTTAAACTAATCTAACTAGTTTCTATGAGGAGATTAGTAGGAACTTACATCAAGACAACTCAGGGGATGTTGTCTTTTTGGATTTTGTAAAGGCTTTTGATACAGTGCCACATGGAAGACTATTGTGCAAACTAAGGGATGCAGAAGTTGAACCTTGTTTCCAGAAATGTAAACACCTGTTTCACACACACACACCTTTAACCAAATTTTCCCAGATGCCTCCAGGACCATGTTTTCTAAATAGAAATTAACCTTATGCCTGATTATGCTCTCTAGTCAGACTCATCATTTTCAGACATATATTTTATTTTACGTATATTTTTTTCATTGTGCAGACATCCTTTTTTGATAGGTATCGCAGCATCCCGGCTGGGATGTGGCACAGCTAAATCTTTGGTACTAAGGTATTATTATAGGGAAAGCTTTTAGAAGGGTTAATAAGGGATAGTATATAGGAATAAGTCCATGGGAATAATATAATACGTAGGAGTCAACTTAGATATATGTGGGATTTGTTAGGTTAAACTAATCTAACTAGTTTCTATGAGGAGATTAGTAGGAACTTACATCAAGACAACTCAGGGGATGTTGTCTTTTTGGATTTTGTAAAGGCTTTTGATACAGTGCCACATGGAAGACTATTGTGCAAACTAAGGGATGCAGAAGTTGAACCTTGTTTCCAGAAATGTAAACACCTGTTTCACACACACACACACCTTTAACCAAATTTTCCCAGATGCCTCCAGGACCATGTTTTCTAAATAGAAATTAACCTTATGCCTGATTATGCTCTCTAGTAAGACTCATCATTTACAGACATATATTTTATTTTACGTATATTTTTTTCATTGTGCAGACATCCTTTTTTGATAGGTATCGCAGCATCCCGGCTGGGATGTGGCACAGCTAAATCTTTGGTACTAAGGTATTATTATAGGGAAAGCTTTTAGAAGGGTTAATAAGGGATAGTATATAGGAATAAGTCCATGGGAATAATATAATACGTAGGAGTCAACTTAGATATATGTGGGATTTGTTAGGTTAAACTAATCTAACTAGTTTCTATGAGGAGATTAGTAGGAACTTACATCAAGACAACTCAGGGGATGTTGTCTTTTTGGATTTTGTAAAGGCTTTTGATACAGTGCCACATGGAAGACTATTGTGCAAACTAAGGGATGCAAGAATTGCAGTAAATATCTGCTCATCGATTAAGAGATGGCTAAAAGATAGGAAGCAAAAGGTTGTTGTAAATGCACCATATTCGTAATGGACTAATCTGGTAATTGGGGTTCCTCAGGGATCAGTATTAGGTCCTCTCCTTTTTAAAATTTGTATGTATTGTCTGTATTTGTGCAAGGCAATTAAATCATAAAATGATGTACTCTAAAGAGACTTACATAAAAGAAAGGACAGCTAAATGGCAGATGAAATTTAACACAAATAAATGTAAAGTTATGAATTTGGGAAGGAAAAATAAGCATGCAATTTATAAACTAAATGGAACAAAACTAGGGGTATCAGAAAGGGATTTGGGAGTGCTTGTGGACAACCAGCTATGTAATAGTGCTGAATGCCAGGCAGCATCTGCAAAGGCAAGTAAAATATTAGCATGTATTAAGAAGAGTATAGAAGCAAGGGAAGCAAATATAATTCTACCACTATACAAATCCCTAGTACGCCCTGATTTAGAACATGGAGTACAATTTTGGGCACAACTTCAGAAAAGGACAGAGAAGGGCAACAAAACTAATAATGGGGAATGGAAATTCTAGGTTATGAAGAAAGACTACCCGAATTAAACTTATTTTCTCTAGAAAAAAAAGGTGCTTAGGAAGGGATGCGTCCAGAGTCAATATAAGAATTTATCAGCTGACAAGAGGGCATCCCTTGAAGTTAGAAGAAAAAAGATTGAACCTTTATAAAGAAAAGGATTATTCACAAAGTGGGGAGTCAGACTGTGGAACTCTCTAACAAAGGAGGCGGGGGCAACAGATTTGATAGATAACAAGGGTTGGATATCTTTTTTAATAAAAAGGGCATACAGGGTTATCCTGGATAACTAGAGAAGGAGGTACTGATCCAGGGAGTAATCCAATTCCTTGCATATGTTTTATTTGACTTCCTCTGGCTGAATTAGCAATTAATCCACATATTACAAGGATAAGAGGAGTTCTACAAAAAGGTTAAATTTGATGGACTTAAAGTATTTTTGCAACCTCAATTACTATATTACTATGTTATTAGCTGGTTTCTTTTAGCATGACCATCTGTGCACCAATTACTAGAACTGCTGCTCTCTTCTGTACCCAAGAGAGCCAAAGATGGTCAATGAACCATGTCGCCTGCAGAAACGACAAATTGGGGAAAGTTAGCAAAAGACAATACAATCCAGAAGTTAGCCAGTAATGGGTAGGCTAGTCATCATGTACATTTGTACATGAACATAGCGACAAGAGATGCCATCGATGGGATATGACAATACTAACATCCCTGGTGAGTATTTGTCTGTCTTCAATGTCAAGCTGTTAGACATTGTGAACATTCAGTAAACCTGAACCAACCATTTTTTCATTATCGTTTAGTAAATGAAATAGTTATATACAAAAATAAAAGGCTAAAGAAAGCCCTCATAAACAAGGTGATCTTGAATTCTGAAACAAAAATCATTCAAAGTCTGTTTCACTCTGAATAGGTTTTTGTTGTTGAAAAATGCTTCCAGCCGGGCAATTGAAAAAGAAAGCCAGTATGGCCACTGGACGCCTAAACACTGCCAGATAAAACTAGCCATTTGTACTGAAACCACCATATGAAGACAACCACAACACCTCCGCTAAAGGCATTCCATGTGCTTTATTTTTGAATGTTCTAAAATAAGATGACATCTGGTATTGGGATTATGAGAGTGACAACGGTCCTTAATATGCAAGATAGTGCTAAAAAAGTTTATTTAAAGAAAAACAGAACATACAAAAAAAAGCAATCAAACATTAATGTATAAATTATCTTGTTTTAAAAGCTGCAAATATGTTTGCACAAAGAACATGTTTTATATAAATGTTTTAACTAGCTTGAAATGTATTTAAATTATTGAACTTTATACTCCTTTATACTCTGAACCTCCCCTGTCTCCCTGTTTCTACAGAATCATTAGACATTGAAAGCATTTTATTCAGCAATGAGACTTTTATTTTACAATAGACAATACATATTCAAATATGTATAATAATTTGTATAATAATAGTACTTCCCTACAATGCTGAAGACTTAGACCAGTGTTTCCTACTCTACTTTCTGTAAAACCTCAGAATCCACCTGTGATGAGTTTATCATAAAAACATCACTTTGAGATACACAGGTAGGTTTTTCACATACCATAAGGCCATGTTGAATCTCTCACTCATATTGGAAGTCTTGATTAGTCAATAGCTATGAGAGGCATTGGAGGTTCAGTGCTCAATGGGAAAGAAGGTAGCAGACTACAGAATCCCATGTTGTGGCAGAAGGCAAAACACTGTCCACCATCTAATTAATTATAATGTGGTAGAACCATTACTTTTGCTCACTCAGAAATACAGCATTTCTCAAGTAAAGTAGAATAATTTAATGAGCCACTGTAGAGGTCGTGTAATAAGGTTTATTTGTTTAGTTAGCTATTAGAAATAAAAACGTACATTTGAAATTAACATTGTTGCTTCCAGCAGACGAGCCATTCTCCACCACCGGTTATGTGTTCAGGAGTTGAAGGAGGATCTGCTTAAAAGGCTGTAGCCACTATGGGGAAAAAGGATGGTAAAATGATTTCCAAGACAGTACCCCTGGACAGATACTTTAAAATCAGATAAATCTAATTCTGCCCCTAGTAGGATTCTTAAGCACCTTTTTATTGCCTCTCCGATAGCCTACCCATCCTACTCATCCTTTACTCTATGCTCACAGGAAAACTACATAGTAGGAACAAGGTCAGAATGTATGACCTGCTTGGCAACCGTTGCCTGAATATGCCCCATCCTCAGTTGTTGTACAGTTGATTATGTCCAAGGCTAGGATGTCCCCCTCTCAAACCCTAGTACCCCAGGCAGACACTTGGTTTGCATAACCCAAAGATCATCCCTATCAGGCTGACTATGATATTAAGACAGACAGCAACATAAAGATGGCACATAATGTGACTTATAGAAAGACTGCTGTTTAAACTGCCCTAGTCAACAGTAAAGTCCTAGATCATTTGCCTTTGGTATTACTATTGTCGAATTTGGGTGTGTTTGTGGATGTTGTTGTTTTTGGTTTTTTTGCAGGACCAGTTTATATTATGGACTAGATAGAAGAGTATAACCCAGTGATGGGCAAACTTTTTTGAACATCTGATATGTATATATTTATATGCTGAAATGTAATAGATATTTAGAAATCATAGTGCATGAGAGAGAAAAAAAATGATTATTATTATTAATCTTTCTTTTAAATCACTGATATTTTTCATAAGCTTTATACAAAAGGTACAGCAAATGAGTATAGAATATCACAAAAAATACATTGCCTTGCTGGCCCCCAGTATAATTAATTGTAACATAGTAACATATAAATTGAGGCTGAAAAAGTCTCTTAGTCCACCAAGTTCAACCTTTTTAGATCTCCTCTGATCCTTGCATTATATACATTTTCAAATTGAACCAGAGGACGGCAAACAAAAAATAAATGTACCAGGGATTTATATAGTGTTACTTTTGTTTACTAAGCATTCTTGGTTCACCTTGTTACCAATTATATTAAGACTTTTTTTCTGTTGCAGGGTTGGGATTTGTGCTTTCTTAGTTCTGGAAGCTGGCCACAGGGAGCTCAGCCTCAGATGTGCCAATTTTTTTCAAGGACTGTGAAAACCTGGGGGCACTGAAGGGGGGGTTGCTTTAGCCCCCAAACCTCCTGCCTTCTGCTACAGAAATGCACCCTCAGGATTATAAGGGCATGGGCTTTTTGGTACAGGTCAGGACTATCAGCAAGAAGTTAGGAATGCAGGATCACAGGATCAGCATAACCGGTACAATCTGCTAATCAGTGTGCTTGACCCGCAGATCCAATCTGTTTCTTCAACCCCTTTCTCATTGGATTGCAGCAGAGGTTCAGGATACAAATGGTTAACTGCTTAATAAAATAACAAAAAGCCTTCATCTATCCCCTTGTTCTAGGGTAGCAGCATCAGTTCAAAAAGGGACTTTAGCCAATTCCCTCAAAGAAACACACCATATCTATGTATCCCAGAAAGAGCATATCTTGAATGTTCAGTTCACCTCTTTTTATATCATTCTTACATGTCAAAAATCAAAGAACAATTGTTTTAACTAATCAAAATATACCCCCTTTGAGATATCTTAATGATCACCACGTTGGTCAAGATTATAGCTCCAGGGACTTGGAGACATCATGTCTCCACTGCCCCTAGGTGCCAAGAAGTCTAGTGTTCTGGTTATCAATAACCTCTAGCAAAGCCTTGGCACAGCATGGGTTGTTTGGCAGTGTTGTGCTGTTTCCTCTAACAGGATCTGATCACTGCAGGGGTTTGTTAGGCATTGTCCTGCTGGAGACATAGTGTGTGGGTGAGAGTTCTCATACAGTAGGTTTGTCAGGGTGAGCAACAAAAATAGAAGTTAGACCAACAACAAAAATAATAGAAAACATGGAGAATAGATGTCTTTTTTCCTCATCACTCACAAATTCTTGATTCTAAAGAGCAACAATGTAGTAATCTACCTTTATAATAACATTGTTGCTGCACAGTGCGTTGTGAGGGGTGTAGTAATTACTACATCTAATACTACCTTGTGAATAGAACAATAAAATCTCTATAAACAGTACTACAAATTTAGTAAATATTATTTACTAGCGACTTGCCCATCAAAAAATTACGGCAATAAGATTGTAAGGCAGATAATGCTGTTTGGTTGAGACATTCATTTTGTTGGTGTTCCAAGATCCTTCGGCGCTCATTGCGAGCCTTGCGCTGAGCGCCTTTGGCGCTCATTGTGAGGCTGTTGTATTTTTTTTCTGATAGGCGCTTTTGGTGGTATTGTTTGGTTGGCGGTGATGTGTTATTTGCGCTTCTTGCAATTCTTTGTGTGTAAATGTAAATGAATATACTTTACCTATTTTGAAGTAATATATGCAGGAAGCATTGTGTTGAAGAGCTGACAATCTGGTTTGATGTTGCTGCAGCATACAATGTTGGTTTGCACTGTTGTGGAGCTGAGGTGTAAGTGTCAGCAATGTGTGCAGTGTGTAGTGTAAATAGTGTGCGTGTGCGAAGAAAATCCGTTAGGGTAGCTGTGTACTTCCACATTGTGTAAGTTAGTGTTGTAAAATGTCGGCTAATGTGTATGTGGTACGCGGCTGTGGATGATTTAGCTTCCTTGTCAATAGTGTATCTTGGACCTCGTACAGCGTTTTTGGAAAATCTGTATGTGCTTCGTGGTGTTTTGCGTGTTTAGGGTCCTGTAGCCTCGTTTTAGTATATTTTGGTGGCCATTTTTTCTCCCGCTTAGGGGATTTTTGTGTGTAAACTCTTCAATTTGGACTTAAACTGAAGTGTAACTTCACATGCAGAGGTCCTGGGTGCCCCCCTTTGCTGTGGGTAAGCTTTTTATGTGTTTGTTGTGTGTATTTATTGTTTTAATGTTTTCATGTGCACGCGGTTCGGGCTCTAAGGTCGTATTTTTGCGAGCTCGTAATGTTTTTTTTTCTATGTCCCGCGGCTCGTATTTGTGGATGCTTAGGCCCTCATTCAATTGCAATTTGGCCAATTTGATAGGGCTCTAAATAAGCACATAACATATATTTTTTAAAGAAGTTTTTAGTTAGTAATCATCTATCCAAAAGCAAGGTTTTCACTAACTAAAAACTTATTTAAAAAAAATATGCTATGTGCTTATTTAGAGACCTATTTAATTGGCCAAATCGCAATTGAATGAGGCCCTTAGTCCGTAAACTTTGGTGTGTAAGTCATTTGCAGCCGACGTGGGAGCCTCCACCTCCACAAATGCGGCCCCTCGCCTAAAGTCGTAGGGGGTCATAGGCGCTCAACACCAGCGCAAGGAGCACCTTTGGCGCTCCTTGTCATCAACTGTGGCCCAGTTGCTGCAGGCTTTCTACGCGAGCCCGCAGCGTTAGCAACAACCCGCATGCTCACAACTATATATGTGATTATATCCAGTCCTTAGAAGTAATTGCTTTCTGCTATATAACAAGTTACATGCAGTACTACTATGTCACTGTTGTAGATATGTTTGTGGTACCTGAAGATACTTTCTATAATAGTGTCAGATCATAAAACACAAACGCTAAACACAAAATAAAATTTTACAAAAAATTGCAAAAACAACCATGAGCCTGGTAGCCTCAAATGACCATGGGCACTTGGAGGCCCAGGGTACATAACCAGGGCGCGAGGACCAACATTACACCACATATATATAACTGAAAAAAGTGCCATAGTCCCTTAAAGCAAGTCTTATGGCCATTGAAATAACCCTTGAGTTTGGTAGTCACATTGGCCAGTTTTCCTCCACGGTCAGTTGTCCCCAAAAACGTCAGCTTTGTGTCAGTGCACTTTTGGACCTTGAACGGACGTTGGTTGTTGGGTTCAGGAGAGTCCCACACTGGACCCAAAAAGCGGGTAATGACAGACTTGTACTATTTACAGTTATCCAGTCTCATTTTATATTGGAGAGACTATTGTTTACAATAAATAGGAAGTGAAATATCCCATATATAGTTGTGAATCTGCAGGACTGTTCGTAACGTTTGCAATGTTGGTAACGCACTTGCGGCCCTCGCGACTTCGGCTGCAATGAGCGCCAAAGGCACTTATTGCAGGGCTTGCGATGAGCGCCACTGGTGCTCATTGCGAGGCCCGCGCTTTACCAACAACCGTCAGGGCCTGCAATGAGCGCCGAAGTACCTGGTTCTTGCCAGTGGAGGGCTAGCATTTACACCACGCAGTACCTGGTTCCTGCCAGTGAAGGGCTCGCGATGAGCGCCAGAGGCGCTCATCTTGAGGACCCTCAGGCTCCCAACACCCTGCAGTACCTGGTTCCTGCCAGTAGCTCAAGCACGTACCTGCAAACGCGCTGATTAATCCAGAAAGTAGTTCCGGCTGGAGGACAGGAGACGCAGAGGAGGTGAGTACGGAGCAAGGGAGGGAGAGGGGAGGAAGGAGACACAAGGAAGGGAGAGGGGAGTAGGGAGACACAGGGGGGGGGGGAAGGGAGAGGGGGAAAGAAGACACAAGGGGTGAAAGGGAGAGGGGGAAAGGAGACACAGGGGAAACAAGGAACAGGAGAGGGGGAAAGGAGACACCGGGAAAAGAAGGAACAGGAGAGGGGTAAAGGAGACACAGGGGAGGGAGATGGGGGAAAGGAGACACAGGAAGGAGAGGGGAAAGGATGTGCAGGAGAGGGAGAGGGGGGAAAAGAAACACAGAGGGGGGAAAGGAGAAACAGGGGAGGGAGAGGGGGAAAGGAGGAACAGGAGAGGGAGAAAGGGGGGAAATGAGACACAGGGGAGGGAGATGGGGAAGGAGACACAGGGGAGGGAGAGGGGGATAGGAGGTACAGGAGAGGGTGGAAAGGAGATACAGTGGAGGGAGAGGGGGAAAGGAGACACAGGGGAGGTGGAGGAGGGAAATGAGTTCCAGAAGAGGGAGAGGGGGCGGGTTGGCCATGACAAGTGGCGGGTTGGCCAAGGCCAGCAATGAGCGGCAAAGACGCTCATTGTGTGGCTCGCGATGAGCGCCCAAGGCGCTCATCGTGAGGCCCATAAAGTAGACTCTTCGGTGATCATCGCAAGGCCTGCAAGTTACATTGGGAAGAGCCAAGCATTGTCTGGCAAACAGCATTGCCAGCATTACATTTTTTGACTGGCAATTTCCTAGTCTACATATATTACCTGTAGACTCCCAGACACCAATACATGGTGGTTTGCTGTGAGCTCAGTTGTTCAAAAAACAACTGATAATCATAGAAACTAATGGAAAGGAATGTAAGACAAGACGTCAAATAGATTCATGATAAATAGCAGAGAAAAGAGGACAATGAACAGAAATATTTTATAGGAAAAGAAGGAATGATATGTCAGTTCTAATGGGCTATGTAAAGTGCAAGAGGTACCTCTAAACCACTATACCACTAAACAGAATGCAAAAGGTCACATTGGAAGTCTTTTGATGAATGCATTTGGCCCACTACAAGCATATTTCCCTATAAGAGCTTTTCTGATCTGCTTTGTGTTCCAAAGAATGCTTAGTACACACACATCAATACACATCCAAGAGAGTGTGGTCTTCTTTAATATGATATATATATATAGAAAAAATGACATGAGGGAGAAATCCTTAAAGGGCCACTGAGTTTTGAAAATTGTTTAATTTTTTTATTTAGTAACTGATTAGCTATACAACAAGTTGTACAGTGGGTTAGAGTGGCAGAAGTCAACTCAAAGGATGCAGTTTCACCCTTATATGGGGCTCATGGGCAAATGTGAATGGGGTGGGTAGAGTAATCTGACCAGACAATATCAGCCCTATTAAATTCTAAGCCTGTAGCAGCATCGGCATGCCCGCAAAATCTACGGGCTTGAAATTTGGCCGAGTTACAGAGCTATCCACTTAGACCATGGTGCAAGTTACGGGCTTGAGACGCAAGCCCATATATCCTTTCCGCGTGCGCAAGCTGTAAAGAAACGGAGGAGCTGTGATCGGCCATAACTTTCCAATTGCGGTATAACGTGGTGCGAAACAGACCTCTCAGCCAATAAAAAGCAGTCTAGCCGAATATGATTGACTGAGGGAGATTATAAATTTGCGTTCCACACGCCCATGCGTTGGCTGTGTTATATTTTCTTTCGAATTACCACGCAGGTCCCGGAGCTGGTAGGTTTTAAGAGAGAGTAGAAGTTATTTGGAGAGAGGTAGTTTGCGGTTTTATTCATTTAAATTCTATTTCATATGAGTTTGCACTTAATACTTGCTCACACATATTTACAGATTACACATATTTGCAATACACATAATTTAAAGAACACACATAGAGACATATAGACTTAGGTCACTACAGAGTGGGAGAGGGTCGCCAGGGACCTTCTGAGACCGTTTCCCGCCGCTGGAGCTTCAGGCCCAGTGCCCCAGCAGGACCCAGCCCCCATGTCAGGTGAATATCACATACACCAACATGCCTCCACATCTGAACCACACACACTACACATGAACATGACAACCAACAAGGACACTGACATGTCAGCTCCATGGAATGAACAGTGGATAGAAGGATGCGTCATTAAATCCATGAAGCTGACAAATCACTTTCATTCCTGGGCACAACAACAGTAATAAAGCAACAGAGAGTCCATTTATTGGTGTGCCCACTGCAGCCTATGCGGTTACAGAATGCAGCCAGAATCAAGATACTGTTAGGAGCCAAGAACGATCAAGACCATAAACCAAAGAATAGATCAAATCTAGCATAAGATAGCTAACCTGAGTGGCAATTAGGAGAACCACCCAGGTTCAAGCCTAGATGTCAGATAGTTAGAAATAAACACATAACAATGTATTATTCATTATACTAATGACATATACCTTTCCTTTCTATCTTTCAGTATCCAGGAGGAGGTCTGGGTCCAGTGGCGAGCCATAGGCAGAGGCATTGGCTCCATCGGAGCAGGATGTGGAGGAGCAAGCCCCCGCCCAGCAGGAACCGGCAGGGGGAGGAGGAAGGAAGAGGATCTGAGGGCCCTGGCTCGGAGGAGGAGGCGGTAATTTGGGTGGTGGGGTCACCGTCCAGACCTCCGGCAACCCCACTGGGATTTGACCCTACCATCCCCCTCACCAAAAGACCAAGAGCCCAGGACAGCAGCCAGCCACCACCTCCTTTCCCCCCACAGCAGTTCGCTGGCCTGGCCGTCATCACCACCGAGCACACCCACGCTACCACAAGTTTCACTGCAGGCTCCAGCCGGTCCCCAGATCCTTCCCACTCCATCACCTCCTCACCCAACAACACTTCACGGACCTCCATCCGCACCACCACCAAGCCAGGCTGCGCAGGCGGAGATGCTATCCATCATGCACCAGCAACTGGACTGTATTCAGGGGATCCAGACCAGCATCTCGGCCAATCATGCGGAGCTCAGGCGCAGCCTGGCAAGGCGCAATAGGGAGAAAAGCAGGCACCACCTGATGAAGGTATCCTACCTGGCCAGCCTGCTAAGGATTAGACTCATCCCCAGTCCCGCCTCCTCTACCCCGGAGGCATCACCTGGACACCCGCAGCCTGGCCCCTCCTCTCCTACCATCTTAAAGCTATCATATAGCCAGATATCTCAGACAAGATTGTTGTTAGCTGAAATGTAGACAGATCATAGGGTCCGATGTAAGTAACAGTGAATCTGGCTGCTGACCTTTGTGTCCTCTCCATATTAATGGGTATTTTCCCATATTTCTGATTATCCAGAGACCTAACTAATAGTTAGTAATGCTTGCAGATTGGAATGCCGGGAGTTAATATATTGTTACAGTTATAGTATTTAGCACTGTACTGTATATGCATGTTGATTTTTTTTTTTTAGGTGATAACTTTTTTTTGTTTTTGGTCACCACACTGTATGTGTGAAACCGGATTGGATTACACAGTCCAGAGGTTGAATCATCTGTTTCATTGAGCAGATCTAGACAAGTTGTAAGTGCTATGCACATTAATGGTTTCTTCATTTAAATGGAGTGATTTGTGATGATCATTTTTTTTATCAGATTCCGGTTGCAGCGGTGTAGTGACCCCATGTGACCCTGGTAGGTGCTATGCATCCTGATTATTCTAGACTATGACATTACCCTGTAGGTATCCCCATTTTCCCCCAAGCCTCTTGTTCTCTCAGGATCCGCCCACACCACACCCATGATATTAATGCACAGTCTCGACCATTTCTTATTGTGGTCTGTGTATAAAATAAAGCTTTGTTATACCGTTCTCACTGTGTCACTGTGTTTTCAATGGTTGGGGTTATGGGTCATCCACATGCATAACATTAGTGTCACATTCCGATATATGTAAACTAATGAGCACTAGTTAACATACAATAGATGAATACATATAAAAAGAATAATAGTAAAGAACAAAGGATTTGCAGGTGCGAAGTTCCACGTCCCGTAGGCTTTTTTTGGCCTTAACCTGCAGATCGCGAGTGGCTTGCTTTATAGGGCCAATTTAATAGCCGCAAGTTGCGGCCTACGTTACGGGCTACGGTTTTCTACTACGACTACTGTCTGTAGAAAGGTGATTGAAAAATCATCCATTGTATATACAATAAAAAAAATACTTACACATAAGAATGAAACTGCAGTTTCCGGGTGGGTATCTGGTACTGTACTCTAATACAAGCCTATGACCCAAAGACTGTCTGAGAGGAGCATACATATGCCTGAAGCCTCATTTGCTTGACACTACCCAGAAGTCTTGACGACAATGGGTGCATTTTTTGAAATTCTGAGGGAAAACAGGTCTTAAGAGATATGCAAGTGTACTCCGAATACAGTGGAGGCTTTAAAACTTTCTCCCCATCATAATACACATTGTTTCAGGTAAAAATAAAGTTGCTTCTCTCCAACCTTTTTAGGTGTCGAGGTGGTAAACTTAAGATACTGGGAGCTGCCCTGAATTTTTTGAGGGATCTAGGTTCTCCTGCAGTGGCTCTTTTATCTGCTCATGTCCTGATCGAACTCTTTATTTTCAAGGAGGCAGATAAAGACTGTTATCAGGACAGTCTCCTTGGCAGATTCTCTCCCACCCCCCTGGATATTTGCAGCATTAAATTCCAGCCTTGTAGATACAAGGTTTCTACTTAAACCCTATGTGCTGCAAAGTTTGAAAAGTTACAACGCTAATAAATTAGCCCTGCTGCGAGCAACGTGTGAGCTACAAATCTGCATAAGAAGTGACAGCCTGTGAGATATTCTCGCAGGCTCCCCCACCTCATCGATTGCTGTAGGGGTCCTGAAAGGGACGTCCGAGGCAGTCCTACATATAAGCCCTGCCATGGGGGTACTCCAACTACCCCCCGGCACCTAAAATTAACCCTCCTCTATGCTTGGGGTCCCCATCGGGACCACCAAAGTGACCTGTATTGACCACTTGTTGCAGGAGTCCATATGGACCCCAGCAGCCCCCCCCCCCCCACATTAACCCCTTGCAGCAGGGGGTCCCCGATCGGCATAAATCAGGCCCCCGCTGCATTTAAAAATGACCCCCAAAGTGTCCCCACATTAACGCCTTGCTGCAGGGGTCCATAGGGACCCCCGCAGCCCATCCAAATTACCCCTTTGCAGCGGGGGTCCCTGATTGGCACCGATAGCGACCCCAATGCATTTCCAATTTCAAATTTCCCGCCTCACTTGTCCTTAAAGGATCGTAAAGGTCCTGAAAGTACCCGCGCTTAAAAAATGAACCCCTGCCGCGGAGGGTACTATAAGTACCCCCCAGGCAACTAAAATTAAGCCCAACACTCATGGGCTCTATACACTATACATAAGCACTAAAATTAACCTTATAACTCATGGGGCTATACAGAGCCCCATGAGACTATAATTCCCCCCCCCCAGTCTAATAGGGGTCTATATAGACAAGTGACATGAGGGTCTTCCAGGATGCCTTCAGCCAATCAGCCTGTGGCAGTGTATCCCATTGTGATTGGCTGAAAGCAATAGCGCCTTCTGATTGGCTGTTGTCATGGTCACTCAGACTGCAGCCAATCAGAAGGCGCATATGCCTTCAGCCAATCACCCTGTGGGGGCGTATCTCATTGGGATTGGCTGAAAGCAATAGCACCTTCTGATTGGCTGTTGTCACCTTCAATCAGACTGCAGCCAATCAGAAGGCGCAGATGCCTTCAGTCAATCACCCCATGGGGGTGTATCCCATTGTGATTGGCTGAAAGCAATAGTGCCTTCTGATTGGTTTAAAAAAGATTGACAGCTCCTTCAGCCAATTAGAATGGGATATAGGGGTGTATCCCATCCTGATTGGCTCACACCTTGGCACCCTCCTGATACAGCAAGGGCCCAATTGGGGCAGAAGAGAAGAAGGCCGGGGACATCGGGGACAGGTACGTTTGCAATTTATAATGATATATATAATAATATATATTATCTTTTATTTATTTGTTGTGTTTGATGTATGTGTGTCTAATGTGATATATCTTTTTTCCAGGGGCAGAGCCGGAGAACAGAAGAAGATGGACGGGGACATGCTGGAAAGGTAAGTTTAATACTGTTTTTGGAATGTTCATTAATTCCATGTAATGTTTATTTTTCTAATAACCTGATGTTTCTTTTTTAGGTAAGTGGTTTTATTTATTCTATTTTAGATTAGATTTAGGGGGTTAGGTATAGATAGGGGGTGATATTTAGATTGGGGTTAGGTATAGATAGTGGGCGATGTTTAGATAGGAGGTTAGGTATAGATAGGGGGTAATGTTTAGATAGGAGGTTAGGTATATATAGGGGGTGATGTTTAGATTGGGGGTTAGGTATAGATAGGGGGGTTATGTTTAGATTGGGGGTTAGGTATAGATAGGGGGTGATGTTTAGATTGGGGGTTAGGTATAGATAGGGGTAAATGTATTGTAGTTAGGTGTATATTTATAATGTATTTATGACTGTAATGTTATGTGTATTTGTGTATGTCTTTTCCTTTGCAGGTGTGTAATGTTTATTTATTTTATGTAGTGGCGGTGGGGAGGGGGGGGGTTGTGATATTTTTTGTAGTGAGGGGGGTTTGTAATGTCCTTTTTTGTTTTGTGTACCTTAGGTTTTTTTTTTATGTTATGTACCTTAGCTTTTTTTTTATTTTATCTATTTAGTAGGGTGGGGGGTTTAATAGGGGGTTAGGTAGGTAGTGTTAGGTAGGTAGGGGTTAATAGGTTGGGGGAGCGGGGGTTAGTTTAGATTTAGTGATTTATTGGAATAGTGTAGTGTAGTGTTTGTACTTAGGGACATGAGGGTCCTGGAGGACCCTCATGGCACTTATGGGTTTAATTATATGCTTCTAATTGTCCCACATAAGGGATAGGGTTAGATGGAGGCTTATGGGGGTGTGTATAGACCCCCATAACGGATGGGGTTAGATGGAGGCTTACGGGGGTCTGTATAGACCCTCATAAGTGATGGGATTAAATAGGGCTAGATGGGGTTAAATAGGCCCAGTTAGGGTTATTAGGTCCAGATTGGTTTAAATAGGCCCAATTAGGGTTAGATTGGCCCAGTTAGGGTTATATAAGGTTTAGTAGGTGTTAACTGGGTATAGTTAGGGTTAATAGTGTAGTGTAGTGCTTAGACTTTGTCATGAAGATCCTGGAGGACCCTCATGGCACTTGTAAGGTTAACCTAGGGGTAAATAGTGTATTATAGGGGTCTATATAGACCCCTATTGGATTGAGGGGGGTAATTATAGTCTTATGGGGCTCTGTATAGTTATAGGGTTAATTTAAGAGTGCATGGGGCTCTGTATAGAGCCCATGAGTTATAGGGTTAATTAAGGACTTATGGGGGTCTATATTGCCCCCATGATTAAAAGGGAAATGCAGCGGGGTCACGATCGGTGCCGATCGGGGACCCCACTGCAAAGGATTAATGTGGGGGGCTACGGGGGTCCTTATGGACCTCTGCAGCAAGGGGTTAATGTGGGGACACATTGGGGGTTCCGAAGGGGACCCCCAGCATAGAGGGGGTTAATCTTTTGGTGCTGCGGCCGGGATAGGTTAATAGTGTGCCGCGGTAAATTTGAATTTTTTTAATGCAGCAGGGCCTGATCGATGCCGATCGGGGGCCCCCGCTGCAAGGGGTTAATGTGGGGAGGCTGCAGGGGTTTCTATAGGGACCCCTGCACCATGCGGATGTGTTTAGGGAGCAGGGGGAGCAGCACACGGCGGTATCGGGCTGCTCCAATGCAGCACGTAGAGGCTTTAAGAGCCCTTGCTGACACTTTTTTGTAGGGATTCCTCAGAGGTGCGAGATTCACCTTATAGATGTATGGCTGTGTGTGAGGCGGTTGTCTTTTAGATGACTGAATGACTGGGGCTAGACAACAGATGACCCTAATGCAAATAAAGTTTGCACCCCACCCCTAGGTGGGAGCCCAAACATTAAGAGAGGTGTGAAAGAGAAATCCTTACAGGATCACTGAGTTTCAATATGGTTTCATTTTTTATTTATTAACTGATTAGCTATACCACAGTATTTGTACGGTGGGTTACAGTGGCAGAAGCCAACTCATAGACTGCAGTTTCACCCTTATATGTGGCTCATGGGCAAATGTGAATGGGTTGAGTAGAGTAATCTGACCAAACAATAAGCATACTACTGTGTGTAGAAAGGTGATTGAAAAACCTATCAGAAAAAATAAAAAAACAACCGACAGCCTCGCAGTGAGCACAGGCGCTCAGCGCGAGGCTCGCAATCAGCGCCAAAGGATCTCGGACCACCAACAAAATTAATGTCTGGCCCAAACAGCAGTACCTGCCTTACAATATTATTGCTGTCATTTTTTGACGGGCAAGTTGCTAGTATAATATAAAAGCCACATATATTTAAATATTTTTTGCACACATATATTTTGCACATGTATATTCTATATATCTTTGTATATGTATATTATGCATATTTTTGCACATGCATCAATATTATAGATAGTTTTTTGCATATCCTTGCACATGTATATAGGAATATTCTGATGATTTAACCTTGTATTAATTTGTAATGTACACTAGTTATGTTTGTCTCTAATTGCTATTGTTAAGGATCATCAGCCTTAATAAATTACGATTCGGGCAATTGAATAGGGCTCTATATAAGCACAGAGCATATTTTTTTACAGAAGTTTTTAGTTAGTGAAGACCTTGCTTTTAGATAGAAGATCACTAACTAAAAACTTCTGTAAAAAAAATATGCTCCTTGCTTATAAAGAGCCTTATTCAATTGGCCAAATCGTAATTTAATAAGGCTGTATATGTTTATATACTACTATATTACCTAGATAAGTGTAGTTACAGTTTTCATAGATAGAGGGCAAGAGTGGGTCCTAGTCCAAACTCCATTCATCAGAATCAGGGATTTTTGGGATATTATACATGTATTATAGCAATTTACCCTATTAAATTATATGCAGAGTTTATGTACCATATATCTATTTATATTGGTTTCATCAGGAGGGGATAGTTGTGAATTTTATGTATATTTTTCTGTTTATTTTTTGTAAATAAAAGTTATGTTTTATTATATTATATATTTCAGCCTAGAACTTGATTATGATTGTGTGTTCAATGTGACTTGCATATTACCATGGTTTAAATGTGTTTTTCTTTCAAATATATGGATCTTTACATTACAATGGTAATCTTTCCCATTTATTGAGTATTTAACATGAAGGAATTTTCCCTCTTGTCAATTATGAGAGGGAACTAATTATGGACTGAGATATGGGAACAGGTCCCAATGTGAGTTCTCTATTTTTTTCTAATTGATACAAATAATAAAAACCAGGGGCGGCTGGTGCATAGGTGCAAATGGGCAACCGCCCTCCCAAAATTAATGCACCGACTTAAACCCCCCCATCACTTACTCAATTGTATAATTTATATAATAAAAAAATGTTTTATCATGTTTAATATTCTGTTTTTTTAAAACACCCCCAAAGCATAATGTTTCCACCTCCATGTTTGACGGTGGGGATGGTGTTCTTGGGGTCATAGGCAGCATTCCTCCCCCTCCAAACACGACAAGTTGAGTTGATGCCAAAGAGCTCGATTGTGGTCTCATCTGACCACAACACTTTCATCCAGTTCTCCTCTGAAACATTCAGATGTTCATTGGCAAACGTTAGATGGGCCTGTACATGTGCTTTCTTGAGCACGGGGACCTTGCGGGTGCTGCAGGGTTTCAGTCCTTCACGGCGTTGTGTGTTACCAATGGTTTTCTTGGTGACTATGGTCCCAGCTGCCTTGAGATCATTAACAAGTTCCTCTCATGTAGTTCTGGGCTGATTCCTCACCGTTCTCATGATCATTGAAACTCCACGAGGTGAGATCTTGCATGGAGCATCAGACAGAGGGAGACTACCATTTATTTTGTATTTCTTCCATTTGCGAATAATCGCACCAACTGTTGTCACCTTATCTCCAAGCTGCTTGGCCATGGTCTTGTAGCCCATTCCAGCTTTTTGTAGGTCTACAATCTTGTCCCTGACATCCTTGGACAGCTCTTTGGTCTTGGCCATGGTGGAGAGTTTGGAATCTGATTGATTGCTTCTGTGGACAGGTGCCTTTTATACAGGTAACAAACTGAGATTAGCAGCACTCCCTTTCAGAGAGTGCTCCTAATCTCAGCTCGTTACCTCTATAAAAGACACCCAGGAGCCAGAAATCTTGCTGATTGATAGGGGATCAAATATGTATTTCCCTCACTGACCTGCAAATCAATTTATAACTTTTTTCTTGTTTTTTTTTTGGTTATTCTGTGTCTCACTGTTAAAATACACCTACCAAATAAAATTATAGACTGATCATTTCTTGGTCAGTGGACAAACATTCAAATTCAGCAGGGGATCAAATACTTTTTCCCCTCACTGTATAATGTGTGTATATGTGTATATATATATGTGTGTGTGTGTGTATATATATATATATATATATGTGTGTGATGGAGCAGAATTAGAAATATATGCTAATTAACCGCTCAAATATGTTTTTTGTGACGTAATATTAATTATGTAAAGGCAGCCTGTAAACTAAATAAATATTTTTTTTAATATTTTTTACAAACATATAGATTTATTCAAATGTAGTTTTGAAAGATAATAATGTTTAAAATGGAGGGAGAAATAAAACAGTACTGAGTCATGCAGAACCAACTTGGGGTGTAACTTTCTTATTCTTATCTGTTATTGGTAAATTATCACCCTGTCCTTCTGTAGGTTCAAGATGTTCCTCCCACGTGTTGTTTAGTCTCTGTTTGTTTAATTAATCTATTTGCTCATTTAACAAATTTATTTATGCAGTTTTACTCTTTCTCAGTATATTTGCTGCTATCGTAGTATCTGCTTGTATCATTATTGGCTCAGTTGTAAAATACCTTACCTAGGCTGATAGATAGAGAGGTATGGAGCTGGGGGGGGGGATATTGAGGTAGGAGAGGGGTGGAAAGAGTGATGGATAGAGAGGGTGAGAGGGATAGAAGAAGAGGCATATAATCTATCCCTAACCTTCTTTCTCCCTCTCTTTCTATCCCTTCCTCTCTCTCTATCCCTTCCTCTCTCTCTATCCCTTCCTCTCTCTCTCTATCCCTCTCTCTCTCTATCCCTCTCTTTGACTCTCTATCCACCTCTCACTACCCCCCCCCCCCCCCCTTTCTATCTCTATCCCTGTCTTTGTCTATGGGATCACTTTTGTGAGTGGAGACTGTGTCACTGGGCAGGGTCTATACATGTTGTCTCAATGGTAAAAAATCACCAGGACTTGTAAAGGTAAGTATAATATGAGTATTATCATTAGCACAAAATATCAGTGCATATAAAGGTCCTACCTTACAAATATGGCATCACACTGTCTTTTAAATGGCTGAAGTCCCTTTGAGCTCAAACCCAAATGCTCAAGATCGCCCAAAATCCCAAGTACTGAGGAATCAGATCGCCAGTATCTGGGGTCAGGAAGGAATTCATTTTTTCCCTTTGAGACTATTAGTTTCACTTTTTTTTTATTTTTATGTTTGCCTTCCTGTGGATCAATTAATTAACAACTAATTAATTAATTAATAACTAATCTGCATATTGCAGATCAGAGAAGATCTTAAAAGGTTGAACTTGATGGACTGAAAGTCTTTTTTTCAACCTCAATTACTATGTAACTATGTAAATATTGATACTGTATGTGGGCAAAACTTTCTGCAAAGCAGAAGAGGGTAAATAAGTGAAGCGAACATCCCTGCTTGAAATATTTGTACATAGTATAGACCTAGGTGGCTCCTTCATTCACCTAGTGATAAATCTGGCCATGTATATAATGTAATCATATCCCCTCTGAGGTGACTTTCTTCTAGAGAAAACAAATATTTTGTTACTCTTTCTTCATAGCTTAGTGCCAACATTTCACTAATTTATATTGGTACCCTTCTCTGTACCTTTTCCAGCTCTAAAATGTCATTTTTTTTAAATTGTTGTCCACAATTGTACTCCATATTTCAAATGAGGGCGACACACAGCTCATTCCCAATTCATATAGATACATCTCACCTTGTTATATTAGTACTTCTTGTCTTGCCCTAAAACACAGTTATATTCTTCCTCAAAGGGTTAAGCACCTAGGTTTGATGTTAAATTTCCTTTCTCTCCAACAGACTTAATTAGTGTTGTTCAGACAAACACAAATGGATTGTGCGCTGGGAGAACACTATAGGATTTTTTTGCTTGATCAATAGGCATCTTGAGCTTCAGATACTCGGCTAAAAACCCCTCTCTGTTTTTTGGCCATCCATAATGTCACTGAGTCCATTGCAAGTTGGAATTAGTTTCCCAGAGACCTTGCATCTATCCCAAATCTTGACCATATGTGATGGACATTTATTACATTTGATATATATTATAGGTGGAACTTTACTCTTTTCTTTCTTTCTTTCTTTCTTTCTTTCCTTTCTCCTGATCCTTGTGTATTTCCTATTCCTTTCTAGGTCAACAGTGTTCTGCTCTTCCTTTCTCCCATCTCTCCCATCATCAGCCACAACATGGTCCCAGTAACAAGAAGATCAATGCTGCTTCAGTCAATTAACCAGAGAGAGTGAGCAGAGAGAAGGAAGCAATAGATTGAAATATCCTCACTTCTGTATCATCCTTTCATGTTTCACCCCTCCTATCTTTCAAGCTTTCTCAAAGCTTTCTTTTAATCTCTACATCTGCAAACACAATTTCGTCTCTCTGTCTTATTTCCTTGGTATTCCCTCTCTTCCACAATCCTGCAAACTTCTCCTGCTTCTCTTCAGACATAAATTAATAAAAAATAAAAAAAAGCATTTTTATAGAAAATCTTATATTTAGGAGGGTTTTGGTGAAGTCATGGGGGTTTCCATCTTGAACTGCTAGTCTGCCTTTAGCCTCATTGGGAGGATTGTCCTATCTAGGCATTTTCTGTCATTTACTTCTGTTGTCAAGTGACAGTTTAGAGGCAGTCTTCCAACAGAAATGAATAGAGATGTTATATGAAACTTTGGTTCATTCCATTCCACTCATGTTTCTGATCCTCTTATGAACAAAAGCAAAATGTCTACTGCAATTAAAGCAAAACTGGATAAAATAGCCCTTTTGCGAGTTTTCAGTCTTGTAAGGCGCTTTCGGCAAAGCACTATGGACACCGTATTCTAAGCTCAAAGAAAGGGCCCTCCATCCTTTTTCAATGTATTAAAATTGTATTTGCCTTGTACTTAATAGTGCTATGGAATACGTTGTCATGTTACAAATAAACAATAATAATAATAATTAAAAATGATATGCTATACTTATTTATTTTAAATTTTGCACATTATCAATCAATTTTGGTATAACAGACAATTCAGTGGTCCTCGAAGACTGCTCTAGTAACTATTGTTGTTGTTCAGTCATTTTGTTTTACTAGGTATACAATAAACCGATAAATCTTTTTATTTTTATGCACTTTATTTTATTACAAAGTGCTTATAAACTCTGTTTTTACTCACTAAAATAAAATAAATAGTACCTGCTTG
Organism: Discoglossus pictus; assembly: GCA_027410445.1. Classification (NCBI taxonomy): domain Eukaryota; kingdom Metazoa; phylum Chordata; class Amphibia; order Anura; family Alytidae; genus Discoglossus; species Discoglossus pictus. Next base: position 253,298,230 of record CM050163.1, read on the forward strand.
GGCCTGCCCTCTGCAGCTTATGCACACACAGACTGTAGTGACTGTGCAGTGTCTCATACTAGACAATCAGGGGCAAACGTGCTGCAATAAGCTACTGAGACATGGTCCCCGATTGGCTCGTATGATACTGTACAATCACATAGCAAAGTTTATTATATACTTAGCTTTAACTGTTCAATCACACAAGGTTTAGGGCCTTCACTGAATTTATTGGATCACCAGGATGACAAAAGAGACACATGACAAGCATAAACAGGAAGTTATAGTGATGATTATTGCACAATTTTATTAAATAAACAAGCCTCAGGCGCCATTACAGAGTGTGACAGCTGATAAGGCACTTACTTCAATACAACTTACAGAGGCACTGCACATCCAGTACTACAAAGTCTGTGCCCAAATCAGCTGTAGAGGGCAGATCCAAGCAAGTACTATTTGTTTGATTTTAGGCAGTAAATACAGAGATTATAAGCACTTCTTAATAAAATAAAGTGCATAAAAGTAAATAGATACATTAATATTGGGGGGTCTGGAAAATGTATCGCCCACAATTCAACGCCAGCAATTTGCCACCAGCAATTAATTGCTAGCAGTTTACCGCCGCGTCCATTAATCGCATAAACAATTTAGAGCCTACAAATGATCCCTAGCATATTTTACCATCTAGAAGCAATGAGATGTGTTTGGTCAAATCATAAAAAGTTATGCAGCCCCACACTGATTCACCAGCCACTTGTGGGATGCAGCCTGGTCTGTACCTTTAAACCTTCCACATTATTTCTTGTAACAATTTTTTTCTTTTAGGAAATTATATTTACAAAAAAATAAACACATTTAATTTATTGCATATACAGAAACTACAGATTTTGTTCGTTATTTAGAAAATATGTCTAAGCTCGTAAATTATCTGAAATAATCGTTATGGAAACAAAAACTCTAAAAAATAATCTATGCGAAAATAAAAATGATTTTGAAATAAATCACTGAGTAAATATAAAAATAAATCACTTATTATCAGAGTTTATATATATATATATGTATTTATCTAGCAAAACATATCAGTATATTTAAATGTTTATCAGTATATTTAAATATATATTTAAATATATATATATATATATATATATATATATATATATATACGTGTGTGTGTGTGTTTGTGTGTGTTCTATAGTAGTTACATTTTATATAGAATTATATCTCTGTGTTATATCTTCTTTAAATCTTAAAATTTTCTATGTGTAAGCATGGTGATAAATATTTTACATTGAGGGAATGAATAAACTAATTACTGATTATTTTTACATATCTGTTGGTATAAAATCAATTTAATAAACCCATGTATTCGCTTTAATAGGCAATGCCTGTATAATAGTGACAGGGAATATTAAGGGCACACAAAGCCTGCTGCTTTTCATAATTGATGTTTGGATGCTGTTTCTATTGGAAAAAAGCGGTCTTAGCTGGATAAGCAACCAGACAGAGGCTAACATCAGGATATTATCCGTATCATGGGGCAAGAACCAGCTCTGCACCTGCAGCTCTCCTCCCTCAGGCAAGGAAAGCGTGGAGGGGAAGGGGTTAATATCCCTTGAATGGACACCATGCAAAGCTACTGGGAATAATATCTGAAAAATAACCTGTTTTTGTTTCCAGCCGCTGGACCTTATTGCATGTCATTGGAGAAAGTTATCAATGCAAGATAAAGAGAAGCAAATTAAAGTGTGTGACAGCGGAGGATAAGCAGGCACAAAGGGGTCTCTGTCACACTTTGGGCACAATCCGTGGGCTTCTTGCCAGGTTCTGCGCTATGATTGAATTAAGTAATAGGAAAACATTTTCTTTCACTTTAGGACCATTACAGAGAAAACTTTAAAAAAAATAGTTCTTCTTAATGTGCAGTCTGACAATGGGTTTGTGCTGAATTGCCTTGCAATTATGGACTGGGGTCTTGTGCAGCCTTGCAGGGACATATAGAAAGCACTATATGGGGTGTTTTCCTCTAACTAGAATATAAAGTTTCAGTAACCATGATTTATTTTTAAATCTATTCAGATAGGGTATAGGGGCAAATTAATAATCTAAAATAGAATTATTTACTGGGTACTGTCTTTTGGAGTGTTTGCGTAATAAATTTATATAAATTATATACATTGCCTGGCGATAAAAAATGCTAGCGATCATTTGTAGTCTATAAATTGTTTATGCGGAAAAACTGACGTGGCGGTAAACTGCTGCCACTGAATTGTGGGCGAAATTTTTTCCTAGACTCTGATATCATATACCTAGTAAAATCCAGATACCTTCCATACCCCTTTAACGTAAGTTAGCTATTTAGTCTGTGCTTTTGTGTCTCTGTGAAAGTGCCAAGGGAGAGCTATATACAGGTGTGCTAGTGCTGGGCACAATGACCCATTGGCAGCTGTTGTTATGTTGATCTGAAGTCTGCTTAGACAGAGTGACGTCGTCTATGCAGCCATCCTTTGGTTTCTCATCAAACCTATGAAAATCTATCCTAAACATCATCAAAGCAGAGCAATGACAGGAGATTTTCACCATGAGCTCAATTAATATCCTGGACAAATGCATGAGGATGTGGAGGCACATACGTACATTAGCCCTGCCCAGCAGTTGGCAGTATCTGACACGTATCATTGCTCGGGAACCTCTTGTAGATGTTGTAAAATCAAATGGAGATATGTTAGCATGGTAAGCTATCCACAGTCACCTGGGGTAACAAATTGGGATTGTTGCTCTGCCTAAGTGACTGGCATCAGTACATCTACCAAAGAGATCGCAAGTTAAATTCTGCCCACCTAGAAACTTCTATTAGTTTCTCAAAATAACCATAAACTTTTTGCAGAGTTATATAAGCTAATGTAATTTTTTATTATTTTTACTTTACTTGTATATGGTCTTTCTGTGTCATGCTTTGTGGGTATTTGTTTATTATATACCCTTTTTATTTAGAAGGTCACCTTTATATATACTTTAATATTTCGGTAAATATGTAATGATCCTATCTAAACTCCCAAGTTTTTTAAAGGGCCACTGAAGTTCCATATTTACATTAAAGGGCCACTGAACTCCTATATTTAAAATACACTCTTTTGAAGAATAAACTTAAAAATAGACTTTAGAATTCAAAAATATGTTTTTAGAATGTAAAAAAATAATATAGTCCACCATTTTTGTTCATGCTGATCAACTTCTTGATGTGGGATTAGACTTTGAATGCACAGGAAGCTTATATTTGCATTATGGGAATGTGGCACTTAAAACTACCAGTGTTTTTAATAGAAGTAAATTTAAGCTCATGACTCCAGTCATACTAATGTGCACATTTATGACACTCAGTGCCAATTTGTTTTTATGGTGGTAAAAATGAACTTCCCTATTGTTTTATTATTTAGTTAGTTAATAGGAATCTGGGCCTACATAAGTGAAGTGCAGCTTATCTATCTGATCACAGTAAGTTATCCATGTCATGATTACCCTATAAACCTTAGGGAGACAGAGCTATATAACACAGGAAGTGATGTCACTTTTGTCAACATATCCGACAGGAAAAGCAAACTTCCCACATTCCATAGCAGTGAATTGATCTCTCCTTCTTTTCTACATTATACATTGGAGATGATTCAATTAAAGGATCCCTGGATAAGACAAAGAAACCACAGTTCACAGGTTCATATCACAAATCTGTATTTATTTTGAGTTGTCTTTCTGCCATACTTTGGGAGGTTCCTATTGTACCAATAGTTATTACACCATGGTATTTATTTTGGGAGCAAGTCCAATGACCATAAGAATCGGTGTGTTTACATGAGGAAACCGGACAAACACAAACTACATCAAATCAGTATGTAGACACTGAAAGAGAAGAGAATAGAACGTCCAAGTAGAGGCTTTCAAATACTAGAGAAGGTTTTGCAGATCAACAATATTGTATCTTTAATAGACACAGTACCCATGAACACATGAAATATAAGTATCTAAAATGAACATTTTTTAGGACTTGAGAGGATATGAGCATAAGTTAGATGAAAACACAACATGGACCTGTGACCATTATCTTTTCAAGCCAAGACTTTCAAATGATGAATGCCTACAATATAAATTCCAAATTTGGTTCTGAACCCTACAACATTCCCTAGTACATGGATTCTACTGACTCCAGGAAGACCCTGAATTTATTGCTAAGATAAAGACAACAGCTATTATATAAAAAATACATTACCTTTAGTGTTGGTCATCTGCTTGCCTGAGCTGAAGATAAACTTGCATAGTTTATCTGGTTACCAGAGATGAACTCAATACAGGACAGATGGATGGATGTACTGTATCTGTCTGTCTTCCTTTCTATCTCTCTTATCCCCATCTATGATCTGGTAAGCAGGACGGTTTAAGGCTTCCCTCTTGAGCGGAGCTTGGCAGGCCCTCCCTATCTCTAAATGGAGATTCACTCTTTCCTCAATTGTGCCGGACTAGCGTCCATCCCAGGAGCGATATCGGCCTAATGGAATAGGCCTAATGGTTTATTGTTGGTTTTTAAAGTACAATTAGTTCAAGTGTAAACAAAAAAATCTGCTTAATTAAGAATTTTTAAACAGGGCAGAGAGAGATTCCGGAAACATTACCAAGCAATACATGGGATCATAAAATTGATCATGGGAAAGAGAGAAGAAGGGAGGGGGTGAGTGTTGTGTGTGTGGAGAGGGGGGGTGACAAGAGACCACAAAGGTTCTTATTCAGACAGTGCACTGTGGTTAATGCAGGAGAATATTTTTTCTTTATGGATGGAGAGGAGAAATGTTTAATGATTTTTCATGCATTAATGGATAACATGGAAGGTTGTGTAATTACAGGTGTTTGAGGATCTGTGAATGGGGATTCATTGACTCTTCAATCTATCCCCAGTTGGGATAAAAAGGCATTAGAACTTTGCAAAATATGAACCTGCAGTGTCTAACAATCATTCTCCATTGTTTATTTCTTGCCAAGAATCTTTTCTGGTAGCCGTACCAATTTTCGGCCATGTATCCACATATTCTTCTTTCAGCTTTCCTCTTCGCACACTGCGCCTGTGCCTAAAGTCCCATCCCTAGAGCTTGCTTCTCTCAGTGGCCATCAATAATGTCTTCTCTGTAACCTCAGGGACAAATTCAGATACTGGAAATGGGTTTAAATATGTGTATGAGATTTTAGACAAGCACTTTTCCCTATTTAATTCTGCTCTTACTCCCCCACTTCCAAGACAAATAATAAACATGTATATGATACCTAAAAGAAAAGAAAATAACTATGACATAATATCTTACATCAAGGTGATTTATTCTGTTTTAGGAGTTTTCTTAAGACCAAACAGTCTTATTATGTGTGCCTTGCTAGGCTCGAGCCTTGTTTATCTGTGCCTAAATACATCCTTGCTAGACAGAAATCTTTCCCCTTAGTGAACAAAAGACGTAGAATAGAAGTTCTTCCGAGGAGCTTGGTTCTCACTCAGTTAAGGGGACATAAATTCCCCCATTTACTGTCATTCATGTAAACAATCATGTTAGAAAGTTAACAAAGCATGATCTAGGCAAGGCCCACTTGGGTATGTGTGCATAAGGATTTAGACACAAATGACATATAACATATAATAGTTGTCAAACTACGAAATGTCATCACGCCTTGCGAGCTCGCAAAGTGAGCTCACAAAAAACTGCGTCCCTTGCAAAGCAAGGGACGCAGTTCGGGCTGCAAATGCGGACCCTCGCAACGGCACACAGCGCGAGGCTCGCAATGAGCACCGAAGGATTTCAGACGATCAAAACACTTACTGTCTGTGGCAAACAGCATTACCTGCCTTACACTTTTATTGCCCCGTCATATTTGATGGGCAAGTCGCTAGTTAAATATAATGATTAGACACAGACCACTTCTTGGGGGATAACCGGCCACAGCGTTTATTGGTAAACACAAATTATGTAATACCAATAACAATAAGTAGATAAACATATCCACGTGAGGAGAGGAGCCTGGCCAGAGACAATACGCCCTACGCCCTGAACCTTCGTCCAGGGCCTACCATGTTGGAACATCTGCACCACCGTAGGGTAGGATTTCCCCCATTTTACCACTGTCCCGGCGACTCCCCTCACCACCCGCTGCTGTGACAATAACATAACATATTATGATAACATCAAATACACACTTAAAACATATACATAACAATTATTCATACTAAGCGTTTTATTAATTTATTTATTTTTTCCGAATACAACTTATACATATCTTTAACAACACTATATTAAGGATGGTTGGGTATCTTCACACGTGGCTAGCTGTGGGCATAATGGTGTAATTGGTGCCAAAAACCTATATAAATGGCCTCACCCCCAAACTAGCCACCTCCTATCTCCTTCCCCGTTCCTGCCAGGTCACGTGGTCCCTCCTTCCAACCCCAGGAAGCTTATGCAGGAAACTAATTTTCAGAAAAATGGGGTATTTTACCAACTACAATTGCCAGCCATGAACTGTACACAAAAAGTGTGCAGAGTACACAAGATGGCTAACTGACAAAACTGCAGATTCAAATGACTGTGATTAAACTACCCACCCTCAGTGAAACATAGAATGACAGGATTTATGGCAATCATTTTGTTTATGCAAAAAATGCTTATGTTTAAAGCATGCTATTTTAAAGCATGACATGACATTTGTAAATTTATGGTCAGTTTGATGTACAGTTGCACGGTTCCCACTTTCTTAAGTTATTCCCTAGGCTGTAATTTGCGTTAAAAAAAAATAATGTCCTGCAGAGCTGGTTATACATAAAGTTAATGTTATAGCTACATTAAAACAACATTAAAGAAGTGATCACAAATAGAGATCCATACAATCATACGCTGACATCCTTGTTATTTTTCTTATGAACGTGGAGAAGGATCAGCGGGCACTGGCAAATAATAAGGGCAATAAATATAATAACATGAAAAAGGAGACTGGGAGAGGGTCCCTCAGCACTCTTCCCTCTCTCAGCCACAGGCACAATCAATAGTACACACAGTCTAGCAAGGAATATTTTTATCTTACTGTTGAAGGAGACACAGTAAAGGTGAAAAAGGCACAAAAAGAGGAAAACAGGGGAAAGAAAGGGATGGGAAAAGCAAGTCAATAACAATAAGTCATGAAATATTCCAGAATATAAGCACCATAAAAGGCATATGATGAAAACTTTCCCGTAGATCAAGAAATGAAAAGTGCCACTGAAGTCACCAGAGTTTAAAAGTGTTTTCCTTTTTGAAACTGCTGCTGAATTAATGAGTTAGAGACACTTTAATTGTGCTTGCTGTGTGTGTGAATTCCTCCCTGAATTGTTATACATAAAACGAGGTTACATCAGTCAAGGCTGTTGTGCATGTCTCAGTGATACATGGCTGCAATATAACTTTGTATACTTATGTGGAATCTGATTTTCTTTCCTTTCTTGTTTAAATAACTTTTATTAAATTATTGAGTAAGACAATAAATAACAGGAATAACATGTAAGGGGTCAGTATAAGAAATCTATGGACTCTCTTCTATATTGATCGTTCCTGTAACACCTACACAGCTTTGGAGTATTGTTACCATTGCAAACAATGAGTCCTCCTCAGCAGTGCTGGCAAATGGTAAACCATGCCAAAGTGTCTATGCATAAATGTTACCATTGCAAACAATGAGTCCTCCTCAGCAGTGCTGGCAAATGGTAAACCATGCCAAAGTGCCTATGCATAAATGTTACCATTGCAAACAATGAGTCCTCCTCAGCAGTGCTGGCAAATGGTAAACCATGCCAAAGTGCCTATGCATAAATGTTACCATTGCAAACAATGAGTCCTCCTCAGCAGTGCTGGCAAATGGTAAACCATGCCAAAGTGTCTATGCATCATGTAGCAGTGGAGAGACACAGAGAGCTCTGATTGCTGGACCCTGCAGCTGCTTGTCTCTTCTAGGTAATGACAACACAGAGCTACTCATTTGATTGACTAGCCACATGTAGTGACTGTGTGGTTAAACTTACAGCCACCATCAAGCACTTTGTATGTAATGACTTATGTGAGGATTGTTATAGCAATAACAAAAATTATTTGAACAATGCAAAAATGTTACTGACTTTAAACATAGATTGTGATGGAGATATGCTGAATGTGTAGAAGGGTGGGGACGGTGTTGGTGTTTCAGGACCCGGCGCATGGCTAAAACCGATGAGTGGAAATTAAGTTAATAATGCCATGAAATAGAAAAATTAGAAACATTGGTGAAAAAAAGATTTTGGTATAGAAACCTGAATGTTTAAACTAATTTATTCATGTTGGTTTTCATGGATAAGGGAGGTGATGGTGAGGAAAAAAGGAATTTATTTGCAGCAGCTTGTATGACTGTCTTTGGGCCTCATTCAAATGTGATTTGGCCAATTAAATAGGGCTCTATATAATCACATATCCTTTTTACGGAAGTTTTTAGTTAGTGAACTTCTATCCAAAAGTAAGGTCTTCACTAAATAAAAACTTCAGTAAAAAAAATGCTATGTGCTTATATAGAGCCCTATTCAATTGGCCAAATCGAATTTGAATGAAGCCCTTTATGTGTGGCAATTTGTTAAGGTATGAAACTATTTTGCTGGAACAAAAATGTAATGAGAAATGTGTTCAACAACTTTCCAACTTGATACTAAACCATCTGTCAGATATAGATCCATGTCTTTATAACAACGCATGTGAGGAATGGTTATGAATAGGCTTTGTCCTGAAATAAGATGATAGCTCACCCAGAGTTTGACTTTACAGAAACAGTGGGAGACTCATGAAAGGGCATGCCAGCAAAAGTGAAGGTAAAAGTAGATAAAATGCTTTGGATGAACATTAGGGTAAATTGTAATAAACAATATCCAGGACTGTAATCTAAAATGCACTAAAATTAAAGTTAAATAATGTCCTGGATTTAATCAATGTCAATTTAATAAAGTATTCATAAATACCTTGTATTATTAACCCAAGCCTTCAAACCAGAGCCATTGCTTCTTAAAATGTATTACGGTACTTTTGAGACATCAACCTTCAATATTCTTGCCTCCAGAAGCGGGTTAAAAGAGAGAAGTTGCAGGGACTTGGAGCTTCACAGAGGGCTTGCTGCTGAAGTTTCTGGGTTGTGCACAGTCCTTGTTGAGTTTGTCACCTAATTGGTAGGGTCTGTCCTCTGTAGCCCATGAATACATAGACTGTGAAGTGCAGTGTTTCAAACTAGCCTGCCAGTGCCCTCTCTCAAGCAGCATGTTGCAGAATGTTGCCACTCATTGGTTACTATTAGACCCTGTGCTTAAAAGTACCATATCTTCATGAGCTGCAGAGAGGAAAAACAATTAAGAACTAGCTGTTAGATTTTATGCAGAAAAACAGAGCTTTTAAGCTTCTTAAGCACTTCTTAATAATAAAAAGTACACAGAGATAGACATATATTCTTAGTAAAATCCAGAAAACCTTCCATGTCCATTTAAGTAAAACCTGTTTAAACTTAATTGAAACTAACAGGAAATGCACAGAGCATATATACGTCTGTAGATTTAATTAGTAGACAAGTATGACTCATATATTTTACTATTTTACTTCTCATTGGCTGACCGGGACAAGCCACCAGATCAGTTAAATATTTGATTCAGTTTTTTTCTGGTTTGATAGCATCATTTGAAAGAAAACACAACAGTGGTACATTAACAAATATCCTCTTTGAGAAGCAACAAAGAAAAGAATGGTTTCAAAAGATAATGAGTTAATTTACAGGAGTAGTTTATTTAAAGCAACACTTACACTCAAAATAATCAATGTTCAAGATTCACCTTTGAGAGGTTTCTCTACACTGAAAGAAACCACTTCAATTTGTATGTTATCGTATAGATCTTCCCTTTTTTTTCATTATTTAAAGATACATAGAAGTCTTCAATTAGCAACAATAAAAAGTAATTAAAACAAAGCAAAGTTCTGTGATAATCTATTAAATTATAGAGGTAAGGAAGATGTAAGTCATTGGGTCAGCATGATTCAGGGGTCAGGCCCATTTGAAATAGGCACATTTCATTAAAAAAAAAGGGTACAGGGAAAAAAATGGAGGGAATGGGTGGGGGAGAGTTAAGGGTGTGGTAAACAGGGAAGATGTATTCAGACCATGGTTGCCATGTGGCATAAGGTAGCAGTTAACTTCTCCATAATGTGTACATCTTGGACTCTAATATTGCTCTATAGAGGAAGGATTTATTTTCTTCTTTGTCATAAAAATTGATAGTACTATCATAAGGTGTCACCTTTGGTGCATGCTTATAGATATTAGCCATTGGCAATGAAATTGGCAATGAAAAAAAATGTCATTGGATGTTTAGGGATAGAATTAGAGCTTCATTTTGAAGTTGTAGAAGAGGTCTAAGAACTTTCCAACTTTATATAATCTGAAGAACTTGACACTTTAGTCTTCATCTTTCTAATAGACTTTGAGAGAAAACAACAGGAGACAGAGTGGCAAGACCATGATCTGAAAGTAGGATTTTCCTCCCACATTTTTTACATGTGGAATTTGCTTCTAAGAAACTTTTTTTGGGAGACAAAGATGAACAAGGGGATTTAACCCTGAAAAGAGGGATTGTTACCCCAAAATATGAAAAGTTGGGAGGTAGGAGATGATAATGCAGTTAGTAGTTGAAAAGATCTGGCGAAATTGCGCATATTTTTGTTAAAATGTCAGTGCTTTTTAACATATATCAGAGTTTATCTCCTCCAGAGGAGCTCCAGAATTCTTAGAAACTAGCAATAAGCACCCAAAGTGCCTTTTTTACTCCCGTTAAGAGGATTGGTAGGCTTTTCCAAAAGGCTCATGGACGTGCTTGGGCATTTATGCACCAATGCTTTGCACATGCCAGAGCTTCTCACATTTGTTCCTTACATGTCATTTAAGGTTCTGTTGAAGAATTTGGACTGATCATTATTAAAAGCAATTACTCCAAAGTCTGACAGGTGAGAAAAATACTGCAACTCATCACATGAGAGGTCTATGTTAACCCTGATAAAATAACAAGAGTTTTCAAAATTTAAACTATATTACTATATAATGTAAATAATTTAAACTTTTCAGGTGCATTTGCTCTAATCCCATAACCCTGTCATGTGGAGTTCTATAAGGCTCTAATGTATGTGCAATGCTGTTTGCTGTATATATGCTACTTGATAAGACATACAGCTTTATCTGTCCTTCGATCCAGAAGCAGAATATCCCACATTTACTCCTAATAGATATGTAGTAGAGATTCTAGATTGAATTAGTAGGCTGGACACAAAAGAGACAGGGGTATTTCTGGTGGATCAACATTGGATTATAGCAGTTTTCCCTGAGCCACACAGGAGTGGGCCTTCAGCTTGGAGACTCAACAAGTGTGCAACCTTGGGATTGTTCTAGATTGTGATCTGATGCTAAAGTATCAAGTGTCAGCTGTGATTAAATACTGATTGTTCTATCTGAAAAACATAGCCAGGATAAAGCACTTGATAACTCTGCAGACGCCATTACTTTGGTTCATGCATTGGTATTGTAATGACTGAACTACTGCAACTTTATCTAGAGCTGTCAAAGAAAAGCTACATCACTTACAGTTGGTTAAGAATGCTGCCTTGAGGTGATTAATAAACCAACCCTGTCCCTGCCACATTACACCTGTCCTCCAGGCCCAAAAATGGCTCCTTGTGAAAGACCACATATGTTTCAAGTATGGTGTGCTGACATACAAAGCTCTGCATGATGAAGGTTCCTCTGAAGGAACTGCTCACTCCTTATGTTCCTGCTCGTTCTCTGTAATCTGCAGCTGAAAATCTATTAACCATCTTCCGAACCTCTTCACAAACCTCTGGGTCTTGTACTTCAATCAGAGAGGCCCCTAACATGGACATTTTTCAAAGATACTTAAGACCATTCTCTTCACTTAGGCTGTCAACTAAGTTTGGCTTTCTCTTTTTTTTTTGTCTTCCCTCCTCCTAAGCACCCTGAGACCCTTCTGGGAGAAAAGCGCTATAAATTAATTATTATTATTACATTGGCTAAACAGATTAAAACATTAAAAGCAAAAGCTACACTACATTTTCAGACCCAAGGGATTAGGTAGGACCTATTATGTGATGTACTGTGTCCATTCTAGACAATAAGGTGTTAAAGCGCAGGAGGGAATAGAGTGGGAGAGGCAAGGACAGTGTTGACTTGGCAGTAGGGAGGGTTTGGGGGCTTTTGTATTCTGCATTGATCAGGGGAGCGTGTGCTTAGCGTGAGCAATCCGTGCTCACAGCGTGTAACTATTGATCAGATTTCTGTCAGCTCTGCAGTGAGAGAGACACAAAATATGGAGCAAAAGAGTGAATTTATATAGAGCTGTAGGAGGAGTTACAGAGTGATGTTATATAGGACAACTGAATAATGTGGAGTGAAACAGAGCAATAGGATGAGTTATAAAGGGACACCGACACCACAACAACAAATTGTTTTAACCCTAAAGAGCATCAAAACTGTCTATACATTGTACTAGCCAAAGTGAATGATTCCTGTGCTATGCAACATTGATATGGATCCTTTATGGTAATGTGTGACCCAGTATGATAATTTGAGTCTCAGAGTGCTTGATAATGGTGGAGAACGGGAACTAATTGCATGAAAACCTTAGGTGGAGACAGACAAGCAGATTGTAATCCTAATTAACACATCAAAGCAGTTAGTTTTTTTATGGAGCCACTCATTTGCATGCAAATACAGCAGAAAACATTTTGGTTATCAGGAATGATTCACTATAGAACCAAATGGCTAGTGCAACATGACAGTTTTTGCTCTTTAAGAATATTGTAAGAGCCCCCTAATGGAAGTGTTGTGTGTTGAAATATGATGTGTTTGAATGAGTTAGAAGGAAAGATTATATGGCCTTATAGGGAACAATAAGTATAGTTATTTGGATTAGTACAGACAGTTTATAGAGTAAGGTTATATATAGGATTATTTTTATGTAAATGATTTAATGGAGCAGTAGGCAGAGTTATAGTGAGGATTGATATGGTGCAAGGAGTCATATAGTTGGTTATATGAAGCATATGAAATTATGTATGATGACGTAATATGAAGCAACAAGATGCTTTATTATCAGAGGTTGTATGGAGCAATACAATTAATTATAGATCATATACAATTATATAAAGTAATAAAAAATATGTGAGTAGTTATAGATAGAGAATATATGATTATTAGGGTATGATACACATTATATAAGCAATAGGTTACATCTAATTTGAAACAAAATGAGTCATAGGGAGGGTTTAAGGTATTCATTCAGGGAGTAATACAAGGAGAGAGGGTGCAATACAAGGAGATACTGAACTGATTTTAGGTCATAATGATAGGCAACCTCTGGTAATAATAGTGAGGTCATCAGCCTTTATATATGACTAGCGAATTGCCCGTCAAAAAATGAAGGCAATGAAATTGTAAGTGAGCTAAGGGTGTTTGGTGTATATAATGTGGCTGATGTAGCGTCGTTCGTTATCTATGTCGTGCAAGTTTTTTGTAATATTCGTTTTCTATGTCGTGCAAGTTTTTCGGAATATACGTAGCTGTTTGGTGGTGTTTTGCGTGTTTATGGTAGTGTTTTGCTTGTTTAGGGACCTTTAGCCTCGTTTTTGTTTTGTTCGGCGGCCATTTTTTCTCTCGCTTAGGTGATTTTCGGGTCCCTAAACTGCGAAATTTGTGCTTAAATGGACGTGTAACTTCACTTGCAGAGGTCCTCGGTGCCCCCCCTTGCTGTGAGTAACCTTTTTATGTGTTTGTTGTTTGTATTTGTTGTGTTTGTAATGTTTTTGGGGTTGCGCGGGTTGCATCCTTGTTTTCTAATCTCGTAGGTGTTTTTCGGCAAATACGTAGGGGTTTGGTGGTGTTTTGCGTCTTTAGACTGCTGTAGCCTCGTTTTTCGCTTAGAGAATTTTTTAGTGTCTAAACTGCTTTCATTTCAGTTAAATTGGATGCTCCCTCTTCCTGTAAGTAAGCTTTTTATGTATTTGTTGTGTGTATTTGTAGTATTTTTGATGTTTTGATGTGCGCGTGTTGCAGCCGTTTTTTGCGAGGTCATAATGGGTCGTAACGTGTCTCGAAATTTTGTTTGCGTTACGACGTAAAGTTTGCGAGGGTCGCAGTTGCTGGCAAGGAACGCCAAAGGCGCTCCTTGCCAGCAACTGCGACCCTCGCTTCACGGCCGTTTTTTGCGAGGTCGTAATTGGTCGTAACGTGTCTCGTATTTTGTTTGCGTTACGATGTAAAATTTCCGAGGGTCGCAGTTGCTGGCAAGGAGCGCCTTTGGCGCTCCTTGCCAGCAACTGCGGACCTCGCAAAATTTACGTGGTTACAAAAGCAAAATACGAGACACGTTTCGACCAATTACAACCTCGCAAAAATCGTCAGAATCCAGCGCACATGAAAACAGGAAAAACACAATAAATACACACAACAAATACATAAAAAGCTTACCTACAGCAAGGGCGGGCACCCAGGACCTCGAAAACTGAAGTTACACCTCAATTTAACTCAATTTAACAGCCTAAAGATGCAAAACACCACCAAACACCTACACATTTCCCGAAAAAGACGTACGAGATTCGAAAACAAGGACGCAACCCGCGCAACCCCAAAAACATTACAAACACAATAAATACACACAACAAACACATAAAAATGTTACCCACAGCAAGGTGATGCACCCAGGACCTCTGCAAGTGAAGTTACACCTCGATTTAACTCCAAATTTCGGAGTTTAGACACCCGAAAATCACCTAAGCGAGAGAAAAAATGTCAGTCGAACAAAACGAAAACGAGGCTAAAAGACCCTAAACACGCAAAACATCACCAAACAACTACGGATATTCCAAAAAAGTCGGACGACATCCGAAACGAAGGAAGCTAAATCAGCCACAGCCGCATACCACACATTAGCCACCATTTTAGAACAATAACTTATACAATGCGGAAGTATACAGCTACCCTAACGGATTTGCCTCGCGCACGCACACTATTACACTGCACACATTCATGACACTAAGGGCCTCATTCAATTGCGATTTGGCCAATTGAATAGGGCTCTAAATAAGCACATAGCATGTTTTTTTTTACAGAAGTTTTTAGTTAGTGAAAACCTTGCTTTTGGATAAAAGTTCACTAAGTAAAAACTTCTGTAAAAAAATATGCTATGTGCTTATTTAGAGCCCTATTCAATTGGCCAAATCACAATTGAATGAGGCCCTTACACAGCAGCAGCACAGCACTCAAAACACACATTGTATGCTGCCGCAACATCAAAACAGATTGTCAGCTCTTCAACACAATGCTTCCTGCATATATTACTTAAAAATAGGTAAAGTATATTAATTTATTAATGTATTATTTATTTGATTACCATACACCAAACAGCATTAGCTCACTTACAATTTCATTGCCGTCATTTTTTGATGGGCAATATTCTAGTTTTTAAATACCGGTGGTGCAGATTCCCTAAGAATAGCCATGAAGATCCATGGTAGAAAGCAGCCAATCACATCTCTTAACAGCTGCTCTTTCACAGTGTTTCCTAAAAGTAATTGCTAAGGCTCACTTTAAAGGACCATTGTAGATGCTGTACACATTTTTTTTGTTTGTTTATGAATTAATTAATTCACAATAAATCAGTTTTTGAAGCTTTTAAGCCTTGGCAGAGTCTGACAGCGGGGTAGAGAATAACACAGGGTGGGTGCTGCACATGAAAACTCATTGAGATGAGAATGTGAGGCGGTGATGACAGGTGACATGAGAAAAGGGGAGGGGACTGGTAGAGAAGTATCTTGAGATTTGGTCAGATATCTAAGATGTGCAGTGTGATTGAGGGCTTTGTAGGTGAGTGTCAGGATTTAGAATTGAATTGTAGTGTCTATGGAAAGCCCATGAAGGGATTGGCAGAGTGGGGCAGCAGATAAGAAATGGTGGGGGAGTCTTGTAAAGGGAAGGCCAGTTAGGGGTGAATTGCAGGAAATAATTGATGAATGAATTAGGCTTTTTCTACAGTAAACTAACACTAAAGTTTGAATTTTTAACAACCCTTACTGTGAAGAACCCTTTTCTTTCTTTAAGGTGGAATATTTTTACTTCTAACCTCAAAGGATGTCCTCTTGTCAGTTGAAAACCTCTTGTCACAAAAAGCTCACTTGACAAATCTTTATACTGACCCTGGATGTATTTATATAAGGTAATCATATCTCCTCTTAGACATATTTTTTTCTAGAGAAAATAAGCTTAATTTGGTTAGTCTTTCTTCATAACTTAGCCCCTCCATTCCCCTTATTAGTTTTGTTGCCCTTCTCTGTACTTCTTCCAGCTCTAAAATGTCCTTTTTATGAAGTGGTGCCCAAAATTGTACTCCATATTCCAAATGAGGGTGTACTAGGGATTTTTATCTAGTGGCAGAATTATATCTGCCTAACTTGCTTCTATACCCTTCTTAATACATGGCAATATTTTATTTGCCGTTGCAGCTGCTGCTTGGCATTGAGCACTTTTCCTGGTCACTAATTATCAGTCGGCTCGTGTCACATTGTAATGTTCCTATAGCTTCCTTCCTGGCCTTCTTCCCATTAATATATTTAAAAAATAATTTAGGGTTAGTCTTACTATCTTTTGCAACTAATTTTTCATTTTCTATTTTAGCCAGTCTAATTGCCCTTTTGCAAGCCTTGTTGATTTCCTTGTACTCCCATAAAGCAGTCTCTGTCCCCTCTTGTTTGTATGATTTAAATGCCTGAGTTTAATCTGTATCTTGATCTTAAAGTCATTATTAAGCCACATTGGATGTGATTTACGCCTTTTACTTTTATTCCCACATGGTATATTCCGATGTGTATGTATATTTAGTAAGGATTTAAATGTTGTCCACTTGTGGTCAGTGTTTTTACCTATCAGTTCTCTGTCCCAGTCTATACTTTGTATTGTTGCCCTTAGACCATTAAAATCTGCCCTTTTAAAATTAAGAGTTTTTGTTGGCCCTTTACATTTTTGTTTTTGTAATTCAATCTCAAATGAGACTGTGTTGTGATCACTGTTTCCCATAGGTTGCCCTATTCCAACATTTGATACCATATCGATATTATTTGTGATAACTAAATCCAAGATAGCCTCATTTGTATAACCTGGGCCAAATAATGATCCCTGAGTGAACTCAAGAACCTGCTCCCCTTAGATGAACTGCTGGTCTCATTTATCCAGTTTACTTCAGGGTAATTAAAACCTACCATTATTAGAACTTGCCCGTGCTTAGCTGCATTTCCAATCTGTAACAATAATTGTATTTCCTCACATTCAGTTGTATTTGGGGGTTTATAACATACTCCTACTAGTATTCTTTTGGAATTTGCTGCTCCGCTATTTAACTCTACCCACAAACATTAAATATTACCGCTAGGTCCAGCATAAATATCTTCTCTGACTATAGGTTTAAATTCAGGCTTAACATACAGTCAAATCCCTCCTCCTCTTTTACCATTGCCTCTATCTTTCCTAAATAGGTTATAACCATCCAGATTAACAGTCCAGTCATGAGATTCATCTCACCATGTTTCGGTAATGCCTATTAAATCCCATTTTCATTAATTGCCAATAATTGTAACTCTACCATTTTTCCTGGCAAGCTTCTGGCGTTAGCAAGCATACACCTTATGTTATGAGTCTGTAGTTCTGAAGTGCCTGCCACTGAACTTGATTTACTTAGTAATACCTCCCTATTGACTATACTAACCCTCCCCCTATCTCCTCCCCTATGAGTAGTTAATTCAACCCCTATCCCCTCTACACTTCCTACCTCATTACATTCATCTTGTCCCTTCACCCCACCTACTATTTTAAAAACTCCTTCAGTTGTGTAAATGCAACATCACTGACATTAATTACAGATAAACCCCATGGCATCAGGCATAATAACCATTGTCTTAACTGCAGCCACCTGCATATTGTGCATGTCTAGTCTCTTGTTGTGCAGGTAACTGTTGTCAAGCCAATGGACCCAATACCTCAGTGTTTATCGCTAATTAATGTCAATGATCTCCCATTAACAAAAGATCTAGCTTTGTAGGTGGATGCAAACAGCTGACTGACAGCTCTTTAGACTTTTTAACTAGGTTACTCCTGCTCAAAGGAATTGTCTTATAATATGTACACTTTACTTACTTCTGTCTCCAGTTGTCTCTCATGTAAGGGGCCATGTTTGAAACATGTGAAACTTGACACCATATATGGGAGAGAAGTGGAAGTAATGAAGAGTTTCCACAACGTGACAATCTGATATTCTCTGGGCTTTTTAGACGTAAGTGAAGTTTAAATATTTTGTGACAATTACTTGGAGGAGGATAAAATGATTTAAGTCACTTAGTTAAAACATTTATATAAAACATAACAAAAAGATGCCTAAAGAACTCCTTTAATGTTGTTGTTTTACTTATAGCTTTACATTGGAACTTTAAACTTATATTCTAATTAAAAAAGCAAACAATGTTTTTTTTG
Organism: Discoglossus pictus; assembly: GCA_027410445.1. Classification (NCBI taxonomy): domain Eukaryota; kingdom Metazoa; phylum Chordata; class Amphibia; order Anura; family Alytidae; genus Discoglossus; species Discoglossus pictus. Next base: position 253,316,833 of record CM050163.1, read on the forward strand.
GGAAATTAAGTATTTGTCTTAAAGGACCACTGGATCAAACATTTTCTCTATGATCATGATTATTCTTTACTGCAAAGCTCATTTTTTTTACATTTAATTATTTACAATACTTTCTCTGGGGGATTATCCTTAATGAGATTTCCTTTAGTTCTATTGCAACCACTGGCAGATTTAGGTGCAAAATATTCCCATTGTGCAGTTTGAATATTTCTTTGCATTTAAAGCAGAAATGATTCAACAGAAGCATACTTGCATGTAAATGGTAATAATTTAGAGGCTGTATTATATTTTTACATTCTATAAACAAGTTACGTTTTTTCAAGTGTGTTTCTTCAAACGAGTATATTTTACATATAAGAACATAATCAGAGAGCTAATGAATGGAAGGCACCCTTGAGCCTCCTTGCAACTTTTATTTTTCACCCTGCGAGGTTAAAAAAAAAGCCAAACATCTATGTTGATGGTTAGATGACCTCTAGGTCGTCAGATCACCTTTCCATGAAAAGTATTATTTGATCAACTCCAATAATAAATTAAGAGCCCCCTTTAATCCAGGCCACTGCCAGTATCAGAGGGCCCTACCTTTACCCTCTTATTATTATAAGTGTGTATGCAGTGGTGTAGTTAGGTTTTCTGCTGCTCAATGCCTGACAAGGTAAAGTGCACCCGGCGACCTGTCCACCCCCCACCCAAACCCTCTCTATATTGTTTTAAATCTGTTCCTATCTATTTTCCATTTTTTTGTATCTGATGGCTTGACTGTGAATTATCACTTGCTTAGTTTGGGAGGGATGGAAGCTTGAGCTATGAAGGTAGCTGCATCTGTCTGCTTTCTATATACAGATGAGTGGAGTGTGCCATTTGTGATGGATATAGTGGTGTCCTACAGGCAGTTGCAGCTACCTTCATAGCTCCCGTTTCTATCCTTCCCACATTAAGCAAGTGATAATTCACAGCCAAGCCCTCAGATATCACCGGATATGCTCAAACACTGGGGACTGTGATAATCATTGAAAAACACTATCTTTTAGACAGAAGGGTTACAAGCCCCATGTCATTACACAGAGAATAACCTCCACCATTAAAACACCCCATTAACACCTGCTACAATACAAAACTAAAGAAACTACTTCACATACACCTCGGTTTGATGACATCAGGGCCAAGGTGAGGAGGATGATGGCCAAGGAGGACAGGAACATGACTGTGACCTATAATGAGTGGGAGAGGATCACCAGAGACCTTCTGAGATGTGTGCCCTTCACTGGAGCTTCAGGCCTGGTGACAAAGCAGGACCCAGCCTCCATGTCAGGTGAATATCACATACACCAACATGCCACCACATGTGCATCACACACACTACACATGTACATGATGACCAACAAGGACACTGACATGTCAGCTCCATAGAATTAACAAGGGATAGATGGATGCGTCATTAAATCCATGAAGCTGACAAATCACTGCCATTTCTGGGCACAACAACAATAATCAAGCAATAGAGAGTCAATTTATTGGTGTGCCCACTACAGCCTATACAGTAACAGAATGCAGCCGGAATCAAGATAGATTAGGAGGCAAGAACGATCAAGACAATGAAACAAAGAATAGAGCACATCCAGCATTTGATAGCTAATCTGAGTTGCAATTAGGAGTATCATCAAGGTTCAAGCCTAGATGTCAGATAGCTAGGAATGCACACATAACAATGTATTATTCGTCCTACTAATGACATATACCTCTCTTTTTATCTCTTTCAGTATCAAGGAGGTGTGGGTCCAGTGGTGAACCAGAGATGGGGGCATCCGCTCCATCGGAGCAGGAAGTGGTGGAGCAAGCCCCATCCCAGCAGGATCTGGTGCAGGGGGAGGAGGAAGGAAGAGGACCAGAGGGCCCTTGCTCGGAGGAGGATGATATAATATGGCTAGTGGGTTCACAATATGGCCCTCCGGACACACCACCGGGATTCAACCTCACTATCCCCCTCCTCCAAAGACTGAGGCTGTTGCCATTACTGGAGTAATGTCAGCAGCCAAAGCCCCCCCCCCCCTCCCCGAAATCTGTGCACCGGTGTGGCCGCCACCACCACTGGGCCACCCACACCACTGCCAGTTTTGCCCCAGGCTCCAGCAGGGGCCCGAGACCCTCTTTACTCCCACACTGCCACCTCTTCACCTGGCCACACCCCACTGGCCCCCAACACCCTCATCAGGCTGTGTCAGCAGGTGGAGTTGCTCTAGGGGATCCAGGCCAGCATCTCTGCCAATCATGCAGAGGTAATGCGCAGCTTGGCCAGGCGTTATAGGGAAGAGAGGAGGCATCATCTGATGACTGAATCCTACCTGGCCGGGGTGCTCAGAATTGGGGAGGACCAGAGCGCATTCCAGGGAATAACAGTAGAAGCAATGTGCTCTGGTAACCCTTCCCCGCCTCCTCCGCCCTGGAGGCATCCCCCAGCACCGCAGCCCGGCCCCTCCTCTCTTCCCAACATGCCTCCACCACCGACGCTGCAGGTGCCGCTGCCTCCCAGGGGGTTTCCTACCCTTGCCCCCCCCCACCACTATCACCACCAGCAGGGAGACAGTGGCCGGCCACGGGAGATGTGTGACCTGTGGCTAGGCGGAGGAGGACATAGGGGCTGCGCATATGTTTGTGCCTTCTCAACAGCACTCCTCAGTGACAATCTATTGGTCACAATGTTAACCTAATCTAGCCTGGCTACAGAGTCTTGGATTTCGGCCTATGTGATATTTTGTATGCAGATGGCTACCTCCCATCACATGGTCCATGATCCTCTTCTCTGTGGATACATAGAGTTCTGTTAAACATGTCACCAATTGATGGTCACTGGGGAATGCTGTTGAGAAGAGATGCTGCATCCCTAAGTCCCTATGATTTTAATGCCTTATTTTGTAGGATTTGTCTTTTTGTTCCTTTTTTTGTTTGTTTTAGCTACAATTCAGGTCATGCATCTGCAAGCATTGTGAATAAAAATGTATGAGGTGTAAAGTTTTCCCAGTGCCTCTCAGGTAGACATCCCCTCAATGACAGGCCCCCTTAACATGTAGCACCCACAATCTTAAAGCTATCATATAGCTGGATACCTCAGACATGATTGTTGTTAGCTTAAATGTAGACTAATACCGCTATGGCGGTTGACTTGCAAGGTCTCACAATGGCACGTTAGTGACATCCAGCATTAATATATGCACTAGTGAAGCATGTGATCCTGCCCTCAATATCAGTCTGAGTACAGATCCTTGGGTCTGATGTAAGTAACAGTGAATCTGGCTGCTGACCTTTGTGTCCTATCCGTATTAATGGGTATTTCCCATATTGTTGATTTTTCTGATACCTAGCTAATAGTTAGTAATGCTTGCAGATGGGAATCAGGTGAGTTGGTATATTGTTACAGTTACAGTATTTAGCACTGTACTGTACATGCATGTTGATTAGTTTGTTATACTATTCCTCCTTTTGTTAGTTGACCACTTTTTTTCAGATTTTTGTTTTGTCACCACAGTGTATGTGTGAAACTGGACTGGATTACACAGTCCAGAGGTTGAATCATCTGTTTCATTGAGCAGGTCTAGACAAGTTGTAAGTGCTAAGCACGTTAATGGTTTCTTCAATTAAATGTAGTCATTTCTGATAATCCTTTTTTTCATCAGATTCCGGTTGCAGTGGTGTAGTGACCACATGTGACCCTGGTAGGTGCCATGCAACATGCTTATTCTAGACTATGACATTACCCCCTATAGGCTTCCCCTTTTCCCCCCAAGCCTCTTGCTCTCTCGGGATCCACCCACACCACACCTGTGATATTAATGCACAGTCTTGTCCATTTCTGGTTGTGCTCTGTGTATGAAATAAAGCTTTCTTATACCGTTGGAACCGTGTCAGTGCGTTTTCAATGGTTGGGGTTATGGGACATCCACATACATCACATATGTGTCACATTCCAACATATGCAAACTAATGTGCCCTAGTTACTATGCAATAGAACAATACATATAACAATAATAATAGTCATAATAGCGTTAGATATCATATAATGATATTTATCATATATAATCAACATAAAGGGTTAATACACATGTAAATGTCCAATTAGTGATATTGTGGAGTATCAACATTCCCCTGAGGGCCTGCTAACAATATGATACTGGAGTGGGTTGCCAGTGGACTGTGATTTGTTCAACCTCTCTGCTATGACATATCCATCTACAGTGACCCTACATGGTATAGCTCACAGCTTCATTCAGGTACACAATCCCCTTCACCACCATACACATAATGGAAGGTCACCAAATGAGAATGGGTATACATCTTGGCACATGGCTATTAGCAATGGCGTGGGACTTTCCAGGATGGGCTTAGCGGAGATTATCCCTGATGGAGGTGAGTTGGCTGTTTATCCCCTGCCTCTGCACAACCTCCATGTGGTTTTGCGGCCCTTCCTGATGTGTTAGAGTAGATTAGTTTGGTGTATGTTCCCCGGTCCCCTTCAGCATTGCTAAATGGTGGTGGTGAGGGTGCTTGTGTACCTGAATGAAGCTGTGAGCTATATCATGTAGGGCCACTGTAGGTAGGCAGGTGATAGCAGAGAGGTCAGACAAATCACAGTCCACCAGAGAAGGAACTCGCAACCCACTCCAGTAACTTTGGCATGCAAACCTTGTGGATACGCACAGACAGAATCATTAGTAGGTGTGCTGCAGTCCATATGGTCACAGAGAGTCAGACACAAGTGAGGGACTAAACAACCGTATGTGAAATGTTTCCCTGGTACTTGATATATGCCATGTGGCGGTGTAGTTTGGCCACTATTTGTTGTCCCAATGTAGATGTGATGAGTGAAATATATATAAGATGATCTTTGTATTTTTAGGGTCCACATAAGAGCCTCTGTGAGTGTGAAAGGTTTAATATGTCAACCATTTGTATGTATTTGTGTTGCAATTAAATGAGGTTGTGTGTCTTTAATAGCTTTCAGCATGTTGCAGCATAGCTTTTGATATTGGAAGATGCATGACCATTATAACCTATGTGGAAAATAAAAAAGTTTATTTTTGAAATATTTGATTTTTGGGAGTTGTTGTGCATGTAATTGTAATGCCTTCCATTGCTTTCCCCATGTTTTAAAGTGTATTTCTGTCTTTATATTGTCAATTGCAGTGTTACCAACTAGTCTGTAAACCCTTTGTGCGTCCTGTTTGGAACCTGTAAGCTTTGGGCTGTCATTTGGCCTTTGCAAGCTTGATTGCGGCTGTGGTGTTGTGCGATTTTTGCAATTGAATAGTGTGACGAAGTGCCCTTCGCCACTTTGTCTTGGAGAGGACTGTTTGCCAGCCTCCTGCCCTGCGACTATGGCCCGGGGACATATTGCCCTTTAAACACAGTATTCGGCCATACCAGAGTGTATGTCACTCATTCTGGCCCTTTACATACAGGGGGGTCATTCGGTACTTGCCCTGTGTGAACCATGATACCACAGATAGATATGCCATGGAGCCCATTCAAATAATGAAAGACTATGGGAAAGACTTTAGCTCCATGGCAATTGAACTGTGTGAAGAGGATCTGAGCGCTATTTGGTAGTTTTGTGCGCTCAGACCCCAGCTGTAACGGAACCCATCACAGTTTTACCCTGTTTTATGGTTATTTAATTCTTGGTTAAAATATGATCCTACTGTTATATTATATGTATGTTGGTTTATGCTCTGCAGAATATTAGCCCAGACTTTTGCAGACCTAGGCTAATAGATAATCCTATTACAGAGTCTCCAGAGATAAGGGAGTCGATTGTATAAAGTGTTTTCATTTCCAGATAAGAACAAAGAAGGCTGATTTAATCAATGTCTGATTATATCAAAGTTGCCAGGGAGCCTCAGGGAGGGGTGACCACACCTATTGTCCCTCTATGTGTATTGTGTGGCCAACTATGGGGGATGTGGATTGCCATGCTGCCAGTAAGATACTTTTACTAACTTTTGAACCCCTGGTCTGATTCATGCCATTTTTTTATATGTTGTTCCCCTGGGTGAGAGCTATTGAACGGACTTAAAGGTGTACCCCCTGTTTTTGGGGTACATCCAGAATGTGGTTAAAATTGTGTCTGTTTTAATTGTGTTACCTGTTATCTGAGGGGAGGAGACGTGGGGGTTGAACCATGTATCTAATTGGCTGTGATAATTATGTGGGTGTAGCCCTTCAGAGGGCACCATTGCATAAAAGGAGATCCCCTGTCATTAAAGAATAGTTCTACTACGACCCTTCAAAACGTAGTCTCATCTCGTTCTTGGAGGGGATTGCTCTATCATACTGGGGATTGCTATGCTTTTGCATACTCCCTTGAGCTGTAACTACTGAACGCTTGTTCCTGATGTACTATCCTTGAAGGAGAGGTCTTCCCCACACGGTCCTGGATGCTGGAGATTCATACAGGGTGGAAGGAAGACGGCGCGGCTCCAGCTAAGCTACGGCGGTTGTGGAGTCTGTGGTGGTTGTGGTGCTTGTAGGCCTCGGCGCAAACTAGGACGCGTCTATCAACGGAGGTACCCGGTCGGGGTGCCAGTAGATCCGTTACAAATAGCGATTAGCGATATTAGCGATTGGAAGTCTTGCAGTCTTGAAAGATCAAAGGCTTTGGGAGGCTGTTACAAGTTTAACCATCACCATTTTTTCAAGGCCGTAACTTGTGAGCCGTTCGGATCCCACAAAAATACACCAATTGAATAGCAAATTAACTTTCGACCTCACTTACAGGCTATTGGAGCGCCAAAATCTCAATTGAATATGGCTCTATGTCAACACATCAGTAAAGAGGACACAGCCACACATAACAACAAGACATATAACACATCCCTCAATGTGGTTTACATAATTCAATGTACTGTATGTGAAAGGGGCTGTAACAATGGGGAAACCAGCCCAAAATTACAATGAATCTTCACAGACTTTCCATGAAAAAAGCACAATGAAAACAGTTATTGTATATCAGTTGGTCACCATTTTAGCCAGAATAATCACTCCATCCAATACCTGAAAATCAAAATACTCAAAGGGAATTTCAGAACTATCCAGGAAAGAAAAACATTTGAAATGAAGGAAGATAACACTCTTCAATACTATGTACTTAATATGGACTTGGGATTTTTATCACATTATCAAACCTTTTTGTGACCCTGCCACATTCCTGTTCATGATTTTTTATTTTTTACTGATGATCTTCTACTCCTTAATATGTGGAATTTATAAGGCCTGATTATTATTCATGATGTCTGTCACTTTGAACCTCTGCTCTGAATTCCACTGCTAACCTTAATCAGTATTGCTTATAACTTGAGAGGGGTGTTGCTCTCTACATATTTACACTCTTCCTTCCCCCTTCTCTCCTTCTTCCCCTCTGCCCCTTTTCTAATTCCCCCTCTTCTCTTCCCCTAATTTCCTTTTTATCTCCTCTTTCCTTCTCCCTGTTCTTTTCTTTCCCTCTTCTTTCCTTCCCTCCCTTTTCTCTTCTTCTTCCTCTCTTTTTTCTCCTTTCCACTTATCCTTCTCTCTTCTCGATCTCTCCTAACCCCTTCTTCTCCCCTCACCATCTTCTTTTATTCTCTCCTCTTCTCTCCTTCCCTCCACTACTCTCCTCCCCCCTCCCACTTTTCTTCTATCCCCATCGCTCTTCTCCCATTCCCCTCTCTTCTCTCCTTCCCTCTCCCTCTTCTCTCCTCTCTCTTCTCTCTTTCCTCTCCTCTTCTTTCCTTCCCTCTCTCTTCTTTCCTTCCACATAATCTCCCCTCCTCCTCTTTTCTCATTCCCCCCCCACAACGTCAACAGTTCTAAGCACTGGGAAACACTGGTGACACCCATGTTTGTATGAATATATAGTATGCCAGTAAAGGGACATATATTTACATATTGATATATTGTGCATATAAAAACACTCTTCTCTTTGTTCATAAAAAAAGGAACCACTGATTGACCCTAAAATATTCTGATAATCTGGCGTTATAGTCACAAACCTGCTTTAATAAACATACTGCACCTTTAAGGAACGTATGATATCTCATTCTGGGTTGATATGAAGACAGTAGGTGCATGGATTAACCTTCCTGTAAGGGTGGTCAAGTCTAATACAGTATTGGAATTCATATAAACTAAATTCAATCCCACTTTAACCAAAATTCCATTGAAAGGTTTGCGGTACATTAAATTGAGAGCTCCTCCATTTCATTCTGTCAGAATCCTGAAATATAAACTCCTCATTCTAATGAATCGACGCTAAAATCAGTCAGATCTATGTTTCCTGTAGAATTATAGAAACATGGTATTAAATCAACATTTTCTATTGATTGCCACTTTTCTGCGTAAAAATGCTAATCAATTTAGCCAACGTGCAGCTGTTAGGACACATTGATCTGCAAACGTACCTGTGTTGTGTTATTTCATGAGACGATGAAGCTGATGGATTTCTGCCTTGTCTTCTACTTCAAGTGCTTCACTTGTTTGTCTTAACCCCTCAGCTGCCATAGACACTCAGAGTTCATTAAACGTCCTACAACCAACTGGACATGTCACAGCTACTGTGCATATGTCTATGATATGGATGGACCCTTTAATTTACTAAATATATCACTTTCATTAGATCACTTTGTCTATATGTGTGGTATACCCCTTTAGTTCTACATGGACAAACACTTTAGGACATAATATGTGCCAATGCCATTAGGTCAAATTGCCTTTATATGGGCCATATCCTTTAATTCTACTTGGGATTGACATGGTATATATCACTTCGCTTTCTGGATCACTGCCTTGTCGTGGTGAAGGTGCTTGTGAACTTCAGTGAAGCTGTGAGCTATACCATGTAGGGTAATCCAAGATGGGCAGGTCATAGCAGAGAGGTCAGACAAAGTGCAGTCCACTGGAGAAGGAATTGGCAAACCATTCCAATATGTTTTACATTAAAATGGTATATATGAGCACAGCTTGATACAAGATGTATACGGTAAAGACCCTTTAATTTTACACATGATTAATGCTTTAATTATGTATGATATAGCATTTGTAAGTCTCTTTTGTAGACATAGCAATGGTTTGTACTTGTGAAATTAAACTGTCATTACATCTTTCTTTACCCCCTTCAACTAACTAAAACTACCAAAATTATTTAAATATGAAATCGCAAATCTACAAAAGAAAAGCAACTTGTTACTTAAAGAGATGGCTGACATTTGCAAAGAAAAACAAAGCTAGCTTATAAGAAGATTCAAACAGACTCAGTAAAAGATATAAAAGTATACAAGAGACAGAATGAATGCCAAGACCCAAACAGTAGAGAAATTGCACTAACAAAGAGGTGTTAAACCTTGCTTTAGATATAATAGTGAAAAGAAAAAAATGTAGGGAGGGATAGTTAGACTTAAGCCTGAATATCATAGCTATGTAGAGGAAGAAAAGACCATAGAAAAGGGCCTCATTCAATTGCAATTTGGCCAATTGAATAGGGCTCTAAATAAGCACATAACATATTTTTTTAAAGAAGTTTTTAGTTGGTAAGCATCTATCCAAAAGCAAGGTTTTCACTAACTAAAAACTTCTTTAAAAAAATATGCTATGTGCTTATTTAGAGCCCTATTCAATTGGCCAAATTGCAATTGAATGAGGGCCTAAATAAGCACTGTTTTTGTAGCAGACCCTGGTGAAGGTAAACCTCCAATCAGGGGAGATGTAATAATTGCTAAGTTAATTAACACAGGTCTGTTTATAAAAAAAAGTTTTAAAGTGATTAGCAAATGTAAAGGTGAAAAAAAAGTGAACACTGCAGAGCCTTGGATTGAATTAGAGATAATTACCGTATATAGATATGCCATTGGCTGATAAATACATTAAACGGTGTGGAGTGTCTCGGGGATCTGTTTTGTTATGCTCTGTGCTTATATAGAGCCCTATTCAATTGGCCAAATCAATTTAATAAGGCTGAAAATGTGTAATTATATAAACAATATAGAAATGGTCAAATGTATGGGGCCTCATTCTATTATCGGCCGCAGCCGCTGCGGTGCCGCAAGAACCGGCCGCAAGCTATTCGGCTATTCTATTCCCCTCCGGCTGGGGCTTCCGGCAGGCTTGCGGCCGGTGCCTTGCTATCTCTTGCAGCCGATCGTGCCGGAAGAAAGCCTTTGATCTAAAACGGCCACAAGAGTTTCGGCCGCAAGAAAGCCCCGGTTGCTATTCTATTGCTCCGGGAACCCTGTCTGCAAGGCTAAAAACGAGCCGCAGCTTACTTGCAGCATAAACAGGTCCCGCTAGCACCAATTAAGCACATAAAATAGCTCAAATAAAGCCATCCTGCACTTTGCGGAGTCTATAAAGTGATATTCGGTGTTAGCAAAAATAGCACAACATTCCCCTATACTCAAATCCGTAAAATAATTTTTTTTTAATATACGTAAAATATACATGTAAAAAGTCCATAGTGCTTGGAGCACCTCAGACCCGCCCACGCCGCAGCCGGAAAATAAACAGTTAATTTGTACTCGGGTTTGGGCTAATGTGCAAGCTTGAGAGTGGGTTTCTTTTAATCCTCATGTCCCCCAATATGATCCCTAGCATTTACAGAGCTGTACAGTGCAGGCTTGAATTTATTTTTGCGTTTTTCGGTTTCAAGATATGCGGCCGGCCGTAAGAGGAGATCCTTGCGGAGCCGTATAATAGAATCGCGAGTTAACAGAACCCCCGCAAGGAATCGCAGCCTTACGGCCGATTTACGGCCGATAATAGAATGAGGCCCATGGAATATAAATTGTAATGCTGTTAAACGAAGAATTATGAACTTGGGGCACAAAAATCCAAATATAGAATTCATACTTAGCAACAGAAGAGGAAAGGGATGCAGGTGATATTACATCAGATGATTTAAAAGCAGGCATCAACATTGCAGGAACAACCAACATTGTGCTTCACTGCATTGGAACATGGCATGGCAGTCATCAGAAGAATTAGGGTCCATGTAAGACCCGGCCCCCAGGCCAGGCACAGTATAAATACAAAACATATGCAACATACAGAGATACTCATAAAAATACACACACAGATACACACCCACAAATTAAATAGTACATAGTGAAACAATCTCACTGTAGACAACATACGCTATAAAAGTGTGACATACATTAGAGAACGTAAATCAAGCATACTGTATACACAATATCACATATATAGTTGTGGACCAAGAACGCTGTCCGTAACATTTGTAATTGTTGGTCACGCAGTTGCGACCTCGAGAAGCAAGGTCACAACCGCAAGCCGCACGAAGCTCGGCGAGCCGTGTACGGCACATGACTTAGGCTGCATGAGCACTAAAGGCGCTCATCTGCGAAGCTTCACAAAGCGAGGCGAGCCGTGTACATGGTTTGCGATGAGTGTCGAAGGTGCTCAAAGGAGCAAAAGACTCACATTGTGTGGCAAACAACATTGCCAGCCTTACAATTTGAATCCCGTCATTTTTGACGGGCAAGTTCTTAGTTAACATATAATGCTTTTTTACATTACCTAAAGCAATCATATGATGGTAAAACAAAAGTATTTTCATTTAGATATCAAATGAAAATGTCCACATTTGTTGAATATAAATATAATTAAAATGATTGTACAGTGATACCCAGAGGTAAGGCTTAAATCATCAAAATATTGGCAGCTTGAATATGTAACCAAGTGGGAAACCAATCTAAATAGAGACATGTGACCTATTGCAATACACATGTTAATATAGGTTACACATGTGTATTAATATTAGTTACAGAACTCTGAAACATGGGTCCCCATACAAAAGTAAATGCTGACTGTGGTCCTGGTGCATGGTTTAAATTAAAAAGTTGTAAGGAAAGATGTTATGACCTTAAAGAGAGTGCTGGGATATGCATAAGGCTATCATGAGACCTAATAAAGCCAAGTTTATTTTGGTAGACTGAGCAGACTAGATTGACCTTTTTGTTCTTATGTTTCTATATATGCTTCTATTATTACTACTCTGGCTGGTTAATGCTTCATAATTAAGCCTTCAAATAAAAGCTTAATGCAGTAATGTCCTAAAATCCCAAGAATTATCTCTTTCTGTGTAAGAGCCAGCAAGTGAACTGATATCCTCAAGGCATAATATGACCATTCCCAAGGCAGTCTCCCTAATAAAGGAGCTCTATTATCTCAAATTGGCATGTCAACCAGTATGTCCAATTCCACTGCCATACATTCAAAATGCACCTCCCATGAGTGACTGAAGAAAATTGTGTCATCACTAATATATCCATTGTATCTAACACTGTTCTAGCGCATGCGCACAACAGAAACTATACACACGCAGATACAGTAGAGGGATGGGGAGACACAGGGAAGGGAGAGCGGGGGAAGAGACACATTGGAGGGAAAGGGGGGAGAGACACAGGGGATAGAGAGGGGGGAAGAGACACAGGGGAGGGAGAGGGGGGAAGACACAGGGGGGAGAGACACAGGGGAAGGAGGGAGGGAGAGACATGGGGGGGGAGTCATATCATATATTATACCTTCATTTATGATGGGCAAATGGCTAGTTGAGTTATAATTGAACAAGGTCATGTAATACCACCGTCATACAAAGGAATTCTAATATCTATGTATTAGGAGGACGTGAGAGGTACATGTTCTCATATTTATTTATTATGAGGTGGCAAGGCATTTGTGTCTTGAGTTCTTTGTAATAGAAAAACATGAGGAGTATGTATTCTGATATCTGTGTACTTGGAGGAGGTACATATCCCACTGCATGTGCATTAGAAGGAAATGGGAGTTTCATGGCTAAGGTTTGTATAATAAGAGGGGGTGAGTTGTCGGTGTCCTACATAAGCTGATATATGTGTATTAGGAAGTAATTGAGCCTCATGTCCTAGTGTCTATGTATTAGTTGAAAGTTGGAAATACATGACCTAGTGCTAGTATATTAGGAAGTGCTGAGATTTACATGCCCTAGTGCCTGTCTATTAGGAGGAACTTAGAGATACATGTCCTGGAACCTGTGTATTAGGAGGAAATAGGATGTGCATGTCTTAATGTCTTCATATTATGAGGAGGTAAGTGGTCCTTGTCCTAAATTATCTTGTATCTGTGTATAACAAGGAGTGGAGAGGTATGTGACCCAGTACCTGTGTATTAGGAGGAAGTAGGAGGAACATGTCTTATTGCCTACATATTAGGAGAAGTTGAGATATATTTGTCCTAATGTCTAAGTATAAGGAGGAGATTAGAAGGACATGTAACAACAAAATATCCCAAAGTATATTCCTAGTTATTACTAATTCTCTCCTTGGTTAGGTCACCTCCAGGTCCTCCTCTCCTCCTGACTCCCTCCCTTCCTCTCATCCAGGTAATCACTCTTGTGCCGATGACATTAGGACATTCCAGACCATTGACATTGACAGCTTCTCAATTGCCTTTAAGTGTCCCAGATAAGTGTTTAGGTCTTTAGTGGCCTGTAATTTCCAATAACCACTGAAAAGAAAAAAGACCCAACAAACACAGTGTAACAGAGTGTGCAGAGCTCAGGATAAATGGGAAAAGGGTTGCACTCAGTTTAATGTAAACCATAATTCTGAATGAAGATCTTCGATATGGATACTTTATAAGTGTACCACATTCACTGTAATGCCCTAACACTATGTACTAAATGTTTTAATTAAGCATTAATCAATAATACAATTCATATTAATTTTAACAATATTGAATAAGAAATTTACTTTCAAACAGTTTGTAAACCTCCAGTTGAGCTGCATATCTGAACCCCCTTGAGAGGTCATCAAACAACAGGAGCAACTTTGATTGGGAGGTAGTCCTAAATGGACACCAACTTGGAGCCTAGCCAAATGTAAACCAACTTAAAACCCCAAGACCATCCAGTGAAGAACATCTTTTCCTGTTTAGACATCAGCTTGTGTCTGATCATTTAGGTTGGCCTCACAATCAGAGTTCCTCCCATCCCTTAATGACCTCATATAAGAATTTAAATGGAATATTTACAAATTGATATTTGGAAGTGAGTATAATATGAATTTTGCTTTCCTAAGTCCTTAAATATGATTTGTTTTAATGATCAATCCACAATTAAAACACCCAGCTCTTGTTGTTTGGATCTTACAGTGATCCTTTAAAGAGAGACTATAATATATTAACATTACTTTCTGGTGATACATTTCACATGACTGCTTTCTGTTAACCATAAGAGGTCGGTATTTTTAGGGCTATTTATAAATGTAAAATATTTATCATAGATAAATGTAGCCTCACTAAATCCTTTTTATTTTAGACTATTCCCTAAAGTGCGAACAGTTTTTTCCAAGTTTAAAATAGATGCAATGGAACAACAAAGAAATATGAAAATCATAACTTAGTAGATATGGCCCATTGAATCAGTAGCAGAGCAAGTGAATGGAGGACTCTGATGCAAAATATTTTGGGGCCCTATATACAAAGTAGGAGCTTGGGTGACCAGATCCCCTTTCTAAATGTAATTATCCCTCTTTACCCCAGGCTACTTCTTGTAGCATTGGGCCCTACCCTGTTGTTGCCCCCAGTGCTTTGTACCTTCTCCATCAGTAATAGCAATAAATATACTTAGAGAAGAGTACCTTGAAGTATATCTCCTCTAGGTCCACTAAGCTGCTGTGAACAGCAGATGATGTGCAAGGACCTAAAATGTAATAAATTAAAAAAAAGTAAGGTATGAAAACTAGTTGGTTTAGAATGTTATATAAACTATGATTTTTCACTCGCTATTCTCGCCTCCTCTATTTTTGGAATAATTGTTGTTTCTAGGCTTCTCTCCTCCCCCTCTCCCTCTCTTGATTTGCTCGATCCGTCAATAACCCATCAGTGACAGAAAGATGTTAAGAAGGTAGTTACAGAGGATTAGAAAACAAGATAAATATCTGCTGTTCTAACAGGATTCTGTGTGAGGGTCTCAGTATACAATAACACTACGAACAGGACAAGCTCAGACATGGCTGAGGTTCTCTAATGTATTTTGTCTTCGGATTGCAGATTATCAGGACAGGCTTAGGTAGTGTTTGGGTACTATGTAATGTATAATGACTCCCTGACAACAAATTATTAAGATATGTTCAGACAGTTAGCCTGCTTCCCTTTAATCTCATTCCTAATTTCATATGCATTGTCAGGCTTTTGTAGATGTGTATTTTAGTAAATCAAATCTAACTCTGTCTCGAGCTGCGGTGAGCTTTGCTATTCCACATTGCCAGTTTATTCCTTACATACAGGGAGACATCATCAGAGGATGGCTATATGCTGGTGGATCACCTGATGAAGTAAACAAAACGCGTAAAGGATTTCTCACAAAAGATCTGCTACAGTAACATCCCTGTTGGTTGAAGCTCCCTTGGATAATTATATGAAGGTGTTCTAGGTGAACAGAGTTGTGTTTCACGGAAATAGAAGAATACTGGCCAAAAGAGGAGGGCCCATGCACTAATAGCCGTTCTGAGATATTCTTTAAGAGCTTCATTTTATTTTTTCCCTTGGTGAGTGTTTATTTCACTGTTTTAATAAATATTGTTCATTTAAACTATTACATTATAAGACTGTTGCAGTGTTCTCCCAAGACGGTTTTGGGTAAGTGATCCACCAGCCCATTTTGAGTGGTGGTCGTCAGGCAGGCACACATTGTAGTGATGGCTGTACTGGGGGCAGACATAGAGAGAGGAAGGGAGGGGGGAGAGAGAGGGAGGGAAGTAGAGAGGGAGGAAGAGAGAGAAAGGGAGGGAAAAAGGGAGGGAGAAAGGGAGGAAGGGGAAAGACAGAGAGCGAGAGAGAAGGCAGAGGGAGAGAGAGAGGGAGAGAGGAGGAAGAGAGGGAGGGAGGCAGAGAAAGATGGAGTGGGAGAGAGCGAAGGAGGCAGAGAGAGAGGAAGGGAGAGATAAATGGAGAGAGGGAGATGGAGGGAGGGAGAGAGAGAAAGGGAGGGGAACAGAGGGAGGGAGATAGAGGCAGAGAGGGAGAGAGAGAGGAAGGGGGTAGAGAAGGAGGGAGGGAGGCACATAGAGAGGGAGACAGAGAGAGAGGGTGGCAGAGAGAGAGGGAGGCAAATAGGGAGGAAGAGAGAGAGGGAGGGAGGGAGAAGGAGGGAGAGAGGGGGAGGAAGAGAGAGCAAGAGGGAGAGAGCGAAAGGGAGGGATAGAGAGTGGAGGAGTGAGTGAGGGAGGGAGGTATAGAATGAGGGAGGGAGGGGAGAGAAGGAGGAAGAGAGGGGGAGCGAGAGGGCACACACTGCACAGTGAGAGGACACAGAGAGAGACAAAGGGCACTGCGAGAGAGAGGGTGCAAAGACACAAAGAGAGAGAGCACTGAGAGAGAGGGCGCATTGAGAGAGAGTCAGTGCATAGAGAGACTGCACACAAAGAGACAGAGGGCACAGAGAGAGAGAGAGGGCGCATGGAAAGGGCACACAGAGACAGGGCGCACAGAAAGAGACAGAGGGCACACAGAGAGAGACAGCACAAAGAGAGACAGGACCGACAATTGAACATAACATATGACATCGTAATACTTTACAAATATGATTGGACACCATCAGCCGTATTAAATTGTGATTCGGCCAATTGAATAATGCTCTATATAAGCACAGAGCATATTTTTTTACAGAGATTTTTAGTTAGTAAAGACCTTGCATATGGATAGAAGTTCGCTAACTAAAAACTTCTGTAAAATAAATATGCTATGTGCTTTTATACAGCCCTCTTCAATTGGCCGAAGCACAATTTAATAAGGCTGAAGATGTTAAAGACGTAATGGCCAAAAAAGCGTTAGCAATCATGTGCTGGGCAGTCCTGTTTTCATTTAGGAACAATCCTGTATTATGTGGATTGTGAGAATGTAGAGGTTTGGTCTGCCCAGTAAACTGCTAACAACACTGATGTCTGCAGCAGTGGGTAATACAAACATTCATTTTATTAAATACATAAATAATGTGTGCCACATGTATGCCCAGAGCATGCCTTTATTATAATGATAAATCACTTGAAGCAAGGCCTGTACAACCTTGCAGCATTGACCTTGTTGACACATAGTACTTGTGAATCTAGGCTCTGTTGTTATTTTACTTCTCTAGATAAGAATTATGCTTCCCGGTGTACTTTGTGAAACTCTTCATGCGTCAAGTACAGGAATCAACAACTTAAGAATTCCATAATTAGCAAATGTAGAATCATGCTATTAATCAATTTACCTTTGAAGAAATGATAGATTCAGTCTGTGTCTGTGTGTATCCCTCAGTGGACACTTATTTGGATATATTTGTTAGTGTGTCTAGCAACACACAGATTTCTGCACTCTTATTAGGGGGTACTTTCGGGACTTTGACTATGTCTTCTGTGGAGGAGGGGGTTTTTGCCTGAAGTTTGCAAAACTCAGTGTAGCTTGAAAATTGCTCAATATGGGTATTGATCTTGGCTGTTTTGCCTTGATAAGTTTCGCTGGTTCAGTTTGTGCTACTGCTGTGGAAAGTGGTGTGTAAAAAGGAGGATTATAGGAGGTTCAAAATGAGGATGGGGTCTGAGACATCCCGCACTAATTCTTCCCTTTTCTTTTCACAGATTTGCCCCTGTTTGCATGGTGGTAGTGCCACTATGATCTACACACTTAATATCTATGTTCTGTGTTTCAACAGTCACAATAAATGTTGTCTTTATTCTTTCTGCCAGGACATCCATATACCACCTACATGATTTAGGGGATTTAGGGAGCAAGGAACTTGTTAGGAATGTTTCAAAATTCAATTATTAGTTATTATTATTAGTTATTGGTTACAAATATTATGGGGCATGTAGGCGGTCCCAGGCTCCCTTTGTTGAGTGCCCCTTGACCCAGGGAAGCCTGATTGGTCATTCCAGTCACATGGCCAGCTGCGGGATGGAGCAGAGCATGCAGTGGTGCCCTCTGCCATTTTACTTTTTTCTGTGGCTGGCCACCTTAAAGAGCAGACGCAGCAAGTCGTAGCTGCCTGCAGGACATTGCAGCGTCGTCGGAGGGAGCAATGGCTCATATTATCCTGAGTATCTTTGTGTGTGGGGTCAGTGTTGAGAGGTCAAGGAGGGTGATTTTTTAAAAGAAAAGGGGATGTACTTGAAAAATAGCAGGATTTTCATTATGAGCTCAGCGGAGGGAGCTTTTTTAGAGCACCTGATGCAGATGGTCAGGTCAAAGGTACTCTGCCATGGGGTTACATGGTTAGAGTACAGCTTGGGTCACCCAAAGCTAACAGGGGGCATTGATGTTTCCCAAGGAGGTGGCTGCTAGCCATTGAGATCCTGGGGCATCATGCTCCTTTTACAGGGCTACTGCACAGCACTATCCAGTTGCTGGTAGTCTTGAGAGGGATATATGCCAGGCACATGGAATAAGTGCTGACTTCACAGTTCAAAAGCCAGGAATTCAGCTGAACCCAGGAGCTGTGCCAGTAGGTGCAACGGGTATGGGCATGTATGACCAGCCCACACCTGGGTTACACAGGTCAGCAAGGAAGAATACTAGCACTGCTCTCTTAAAGGGAAGGCGTGCTAATGACGCTGGGCTGGCTGCCAAGAGACCATCGTCCACCATGCAGATAAGATGAGAGGCCAGTACTGCGAGGCCCGCCAGGTCTTGGAGGCTCACCACAAAGTACAGCCCTCTCCTTTTCACTAAATCTGTGATGAGACAGAAGACAATGACGAGTCATGCCACCATGGGGGGGGGGACAGGTGGCGTAGGTGACGCATCAGGGTATGAAGCTGGGGGGACCTCAGCACAGGGCATACGGTTGACGCCAACAGCAACTGATGTGGAGCTGCTGGACTGTTACAGTACGGGCGTGATGGACTTGGTCAATCCACCACCGGTGGTGACAAAAGATAGTGACTCATCTTTAGAGGAGCCTGGATGCATGACACCGGGTGTTGGGACCAGGCGGGTCAGTAACATTGTATCTTACATTTCTAGGAGATCTAGGGATAGGTCACGCTCACATAGCCATAGGTCCTGCCGGTGCAACTGCACATGCTCTGGTTCAGAGCCGGAAGCGAGTTCTAGGAAGAGGCGGGAGCGGAGCCCTCGACAGGATGGTCGGTTGCACAGGATGACTACACCTTCCACCCGCAGCTCAGGTGGTACCAACGGGGCAGGGTGGTGACCAGCAACTGGGTTGAAGGACTTACTGAAGGGACACAATGTACAGATCTCAGAGCCAGAACAAGGGCAATGGGTTTCTAGCCTTGCAGGAAAAGCATGGTTTAGGGGTGGGTCTCTTGATACAGTCACATCAGGGAGGCGAGGGCTAGTGGCGGACTAATACAGCCTTTATCTGGCGCCAGGCATCGGCCGTTGCTGCTGGTGCGGTCGCAGTTGCAGGGGATTCCCTCAGTCTGGTGGTAGTGTGCCCCCTTGAAAATCTGGGAGTACTTACTCAGGAGGTTAAAGAGCGCATATGGTGGAGAGAGTTCATTGAACTCTTCTCGCTCCTGCCTCTCTCACGAGTGACGGACTTGGAGGAGTGGGGAGGTGAAGAATGGCGGGGGAGCACCAAGCGCCTTTCCAGAACTTTTGATAATTGGTTGTAGGCCTTTTCTATATTTGTATGTGTCATCGGGGAGAAATTCCCGGAGCAATGCTCATCCTGTTTGTATACCTGGATGACATCAGTAGTGCATACCACACGTATGGGGGTATGGCATGTTGGAGATATGACGAAGATTTCCGTCAATGCATGGCTTCCAGGCTGTCGATGTTGTGTAGCGAGAAGGCAGTGGCATATTGGCTCAACATCATGACCTCAATGAGGGCAGCAACACGCAACAGCAGCAATTAGAAGGGTCTGCTATGCTTTTAATGAAGCATATGCCAATGGACTCCAAATTGCACTCATTGGCCAAGTGCAGTAAGCATAAGGAGGGTAGCAGAACCAATGAGTTGTTTGCAAAAGGGCAAGACTCCAGTGCTTTCCACAATGCTGCCATGGCTCAAATGCTACGATAAGGTGAAAGGGAAGACCGCAGCAGCAAAACTGCTGAAGGAGTGTTTTCAGGACAGTTTTAAGATTCCATGTGAGACCAATTATGTTTGCATGGAACCCGGGAACCTAAGATTAGTGGTTCCCAGACGTGGTGCAGCAAAATTGGAAAAAGATGTACAACTGAGCAGGATGGGCCATTCACCTCGAGTCCTCTGCAGAACCTTAGGATCTCATCTCTGGGGGTAATCCCCAAGAAGGAGGTAGGTAAGTTCAGATTTATACATCATTTGTTGTACCCGGCCGAGAGCTAAGTGGCCCTCACCATCCCTTATGGCCCTTGCAGACCTCCCTGGGGACCCTGTGGCCCCTGCAGCCCCTAATGGCCCACTGTGGCCCCCAAAAGGCCCCAGGAGCCCCCTATACCCACTGAAGGCCCTGTGGCCCCATGGATGCTCTGTGGTCCCCTGTGGTTTCTTTGAGGTCCCTGTGGCCCCACGGCCCCTGTGGCCCCCCAAAAGAGCCTCCTGCCGGCCCTGTGGCCCCCTGTGTTCCCCCTCAGCCTCTTATGGCCCCTTACAAACTTCTGCAGCCTTCCTCAGCCCCCTGTGTTCCCCCTCAGCCTCCTGTGGACCCTCACAAAACTCTGTGGCCTCCCTCAGCCCCCTGCGGCCCCCTGTCTCTTTCCCTCCCCCTCCCTTCCCTATGTCTCTTTCCCTCCCCCCCTTATCACCCTCCTCAACCCCCCTTCTCATCCTCCCTCCTCAACCTCCCTCCTCATCCTCAACCCCCCTCCTCATCCTCATCTTCAACCCCCCTCCTCAACTTCCCCTCCTCATCCTCAAACTCCCTCCTCAACCTCTCTCCTCAACCCCCCTCCTCAAACCCCTCCTCAACCTCTCTCCTCAACCCCCCTCCTCATCCTCTCTCCTCAACCCCCCTCCTCATCCTCAACCCACCTCCTCAATCCCCTCCTCATCCTCAACCTCCCTCCTCAACCCCCCTCCTCATCCTCAACCTCCCTCTTCAGCCCCTCTCCTGTAAGGTAAGTGAGGGTAAAGGGAGAGGGGGAGGTAATTAGAGGGCTAAAGTGAGGAGGGGGGTTTAGGATGAGGAGGGGGGTTTAGGATGAGGATGGGGGGTTGAGGATGAGGATGGGGGGATGATGATAAGGGAGGGGGAGGGAAAGAGAGACACAGGGTGGAAGAGAGACACAGGGGGAAAGAGAGACACGGGGGAAAGAGAGACATGGGGTGGTGACACAATTATAAGCCGAGGGAGCCCCTTTCAGCCTTAAAAAAAGGGCTGAAAAACTTGGCTTATACTCGAGTATATACGGTATATATATATATATATATATATATATATATATATATACACACACAAATATATATGTTAAATATGTTATACGTATATGTACATATATATATATATATATATATATATATATATACAGTATATATATATATATATATATATATATATATGAAGAGTGAGGTAGACATGTATATAAAACTGAAGATAAGCGCCAATATAAAGACATAGAAAAAGATTTCAAAGGGATCTGAAAAATTGGATCAGGCTGCTTGTCTTAAGAATATTGTATTTGGTACACAACACAATTGCTTTTTATAATTTATAATTTTTATTTAATTGTATAAAAGTGTGTTGCAAAATTTTTCCTGCTTTTTAATTCAGAAGCGCAGCTAGATACACAATTAACTTATCTTTCTCTCTCTCTCTCTCTCTCTCTCTCTAATATATATATATATATATATATATCACAGCTCCAAGTCGCTTTGGGTAAGTCTCTATGAGCTTGCCACATCTAACCACTGGGATTTTTGCCCATTCCTCCTTGCAAAACTGCTCCAGCTCCTTCAAGTTGGATGGTTTGCGCTTGTGAACAGCAATTTTTAAGTCTGACCACAGATTTTCTATTGGATTGAGGTCTGAGCTTTGACTAGGTCATTACACCACATTTACATGTTTCCCCTTAAACCGCTCAAGTGTTGCTTCAGCAGTGTGATTGGGGTCATTGTCCTGCTGGAAGGTGAACCTCCGTCCTAGCCTCAAATCACGCACAGAGTGGTACAGGTTTTGCTCAAGAATATCCCTGTATTTAGCACCATCCATCTTTCCCTCAACTCTGACCAGTTTCCCAGTCCCGGCTGCTGAAAAACATCCCCACAGCATGATGCTGCCACCACCATGTTTCACTGTGGGGATGTGCCAGACATAGAGTTTTCTTTGATCGCCGAAAAGTTCAATTTTAGTCTCATCAGACCAGAGCACCTTTCTCCATACATTTTGGGAGTCTCCCAGATGCCTTTTCGCAAACTCAAAACATGCATTTTTGCTGAAACTAATGGCTTTCTTTTGGCCACTCTGCCATAAAGCCCAACTCTATGGAGCGTACGGCTTATTGTCGTCCTATGTACAGATACTCCAGTCTCTGCTGTGGAACTCTGCAGCTCCTCCAGTGTTACCTTAGGTCTCTGTGTTGCCTCTCTGATTAATGCCCTCCTTGCACGGTCCTTGAGTTTTGGTGGGCGGCCATCTCTTGGCAGGTTTGCTGTTGTGCCATATTCTTTCCATTTGGTTATGATAGATTTGATGGTGCTCCTGGGGATTATCAAAGATTTGGATATTTTTTTATAACCTAACCCTGTCTTGTACTTCTCAACAACATTGTGCCATACTTGTTTGGAGAGTTCCTTTGTCTTCATGGCAGTGTTTGGTTAGTGGTGCCTCCTGCTTAGGTGTTGCAGCCTCTGGGGCATTTCAAAAAAGGTGTGTATATGTAATAAAAAATCATGTGACACTTAAATTGGATACGGGTGGACATCATTTCACTAATGATGTAACCTCTGAAGGTAATTGGTTGCACCAGAGCTTTTTATGGGCTTCATAACAAAGGGGGTGAATACATACGCACATGCCAGTTTTCTATTTCTAAAAAAATGTTAATATTTTTCTCATTTCACGTCTTCAATTTAGACTATTGTGTTCTGATCCATTACATAAAATTCAGAATAACAAAACATTCAACTAAGGCTGTAATGTAACAAAATAGGTAAAAAGTCAAGGGGGGGGGTGAATACTTTTGCAAGACACTGTATTTATAGAGATTCTGAGCAGGAAATTAGTTATTAACTTTCAACATGCAAAAATACACACATGCACTGGTGTTTGCTGTACTCTGTATCACTCTTTTGCACATCATAAGATAAATTAACTTGTGGTTGATTAATCTTCTCACAGAACCAGACCCACACTGTTGAGATCCTAATGATTGAAACAGTACTGACTGTGGGTAGCTTTCTTGATTCATGCAAATCCATCCTCTACGGTGCTCAAATTCTGTGTTATATGCTGTAAAGGAACCATGTTTAAAATGGGTTTGGGTTAAAGAGTGAAAATGCATTGTGGGCTTGTCCCTGCCAATTTCCCAGAGCATAGGGCAAACACTATTTTGCTTGAAATTATTTTTAGACATGCAAATGTACACACAAATGTACTTTTTTCCCACACACTTTAGGGTAGAGGGCTTCTATCACTCTTTTTGCCCATGTCCTAGTTATGATACAGACTGTCCTGTCTTTTTTCTTGAAGAGTCAGTTTACTTTTATTCCTTTAGCGGTTGATCTGAAACCCACTATTTTGTTCTAGTTAGCTTGGACTTTGGGTTGGTAACTCGGGTGAGATTCTCTGCCATCTTGTACATTGATTTGAAACACTTGAGTGTGCTCTGTTGTCGAGTCTGCTCCTCTCAGTATCTGAAGTGCCTGCCTTGTAGGGCCACTTGCAATGCTTTTAGTGTTACAGCCTCACGTCATGCTTTACCCTATTGACCAGGATTGCCACCATTCAGCATTATGAAATCTAAACAGGATGGTAGAATAAGAAGTTCACATTGCAAAGTTATTGATTTTTTTGTAGTTCTGCAAGAATCCCATGAATATTTATATTGATTTTTGCTATTTAATATTTGCAATGAATCATTTAAATTATTTCAATTATGAAACAACTTAATGAATACTCTACAAGTCTGTTTCAAGGTGCAAAGAGATATTATCTCCCACTAATAACTCTTTAACACTGTGTTGCAGTGATGGGACAAGCAGCTTACCTGCACTGCTAACAGCGGCACTGCTAACAACTGCACAGTGCCTGGGGGCAAGAACATCTTATTATGCCAAGATCCAGTCATGTAGACCAATAGGGTTTCAATCTTTTTGATATGGGTATGGCTGGTTACCTGCCAGTGCTCATGTGGCCACATCTGAGATGCAGAGTATTTTGACCAAGGGGATATTTACACATAACTGCAGATAAATGCCTCAATAATCTGTCTAAAGATATGACTAATGGTATTGGTATAATTAAAATGTCCTCCTCAACCCTCTTTGTCTATGAATACCAGCAGAAAAGGTGTTAGGGACCAACACTGGTTCTAGGACTGACTTTTGAGAACCACTGGTATAGACCATTAATCTAGTCTGGGGCTGAAGGGTCTCCACAGATCATCAGCTTAAGAAGGTCTTCTCAGCGTTGGACAGCTCACCTACTTGAAAAACATCTTGCTGTTGAATAAATAGGGTCTGGGTTTTGGACAGTTGCCCAGAATCCAAAAACCCTGGGAGTTTTGAATCAGCCAAGAAGAACAACGCCTACAGTTAATGGGAAAATAGATTGGGTTTTTAGTAGACACCAGTGACTAAGCACTTTTAGGGAAGACATGTTGGCCCTAACGCTCTGTGTCTCCACAGTTATATTCCCTTCTTTTTTATGAGCAAGCCATAAAGAGTTTAACACTTGCTACAGCTAAACTGTTAATGGGTTACTCATTCCAAGCCATAGTCTATTTTCTCTGGTATAAGGTGGTATAAGCCATGGTATAAGCAGGTGATTGGATCTCTGCTCATTTTTGTTAAAATATGCAGTCTTATCGGAACCGTTATTAGTATTATATATGATCACCGCAAAGCCAAAGACAGCTGTCAAAAAATGTCATTTAGAAAGTAATGCCAGAAAAAAAGAGGGATTGTTCCACCCATAACTTTTGAACCTGTGACAAAGAAATAATCTTGGTCTTAAATTTGGTGAATCTGCTAAAAGAGAGGAAAATGACCATCCGTGTTGTTGACCATTTCTTATTACCTTGGCACCCGGTATATGCTAATGACGCGTGCACGCATGTGACGTCACATGCGCGCCACATCAAGACCCGGAAGGAGCGGAGGCCGGAGCAGGTAAGTGAGGGAAGAGGGGGGGGGGGGCGGTATTTAGAGGGGTAGTATGAGGGGGGGTTAGAATGAGGAGGGAGGTTGAGGAGGGAGGTTTAGGAGGGGGTTGAGGATGGGGGGTTGAGGTTGAGGAGGGAGGTTGAGGAGGGGGTTGAGGATGGGGGGTTGAGGTTGAGGATGAGGAGGGAGGATGAGGAGGGGGGTTGAGGAGGGGGGTTGAGGATGGGGGGATGAGGTTGAGGAGGGGGTTGAGGATGAAGGGGTTGTGGTTGAGGAGGGAGGTTGAGGATGGGGGTGTTGAGGTTGAGAAGGGACGTTGAGGATGGGGTTGAGGAGGAGGAGGAGGGAGGTTGAGGAGGAGGTTGAGGATGAGGAGGGGGGTTGAGGTTGAGGAGGGAGGTTGAGGAGGGGGTTGAGGATGAGGAGGAGGGTTGAGGTTGAGGAGGGGGTTGAGGATGGGGGGGTTGAGGATGTGGATGGGGGGTTTAGGAGGGATGATGAGGGGGAAGGTTGAGGATGAGGAGTGGGGTTGAGGAGGGGGTTGAGGATGAGGAGGAGGGTTGAGGTTGAGGAGGGGGTTGAGGATGGAGGGTTGAGGATGTGGATGGGGGGTTTAGGAGGGATGATGAGGGGGAAGGTTGAGGATGAGGAGGGAGGTTTAGGAGGGGGTTGAGGATGGGGGGTTGAGGTTGAGGAGGGGGTTGAGGATGGGGGGGTTGAGGTTGAGGATGAGGAGGGAGGATGAGGAGGGGGGTTGAGGAGGGGGGTTGAGGATGGGGGGTTGAGGTTGAGGAGGGGGTTGAGGATGAAGGGGTTGTGGTTGAGGAGGGAGGTTGAGGATGGGGGTGTTGAGGTTGAGGAGGGAGGTTGAGGAGGGGGTTGAGGATGAGGAGGGAGGTTGAGGAGGAGGTTGAGGATGAGGAGGGGGGTTGAGGTTGAGGAGGGAGGTTGAGGAGGGGGTTGAGGATGAGGAGGAGGGTTGAGGTTGAGGAGGGGGTTGAGGATGGGGGGGTTGAGGATGTGGATGGGGCATTTAGGAGGGATGATGAGGGGGAAGGTTGAGGATGAGGAGTGGGGTTGAGGAGGGAGGTTGTGAATGAGGAGGGGGGAAGAGACACAGGGAAGGGAGAGGGGGGAAGAGACACAGGGAAGGGAGAGGGGGGAAGAGACACAGGGAAGGGAGAGGGGAGAAGAGACACAGGAGAGAGAGGGGGGCACAAAAGGGACACAGGGGGCAGCACATTTCCCACCCTTGGCTTATACTCGAGTCACTCATTTTACCCAGTATTTTGTGGTAAAATAGGTGCCTCGGCTTATACTCGGGTCGTCTTATACTCGAGTATATACGGGTATGTGTAAAAGTGTATAGCAGTTGCCTTATGTTGCTACAAATCACCTGTATGTCAGATGATGCCAGTTGCTTTAAAACATAACTTAGTGACAATTTGATTAGATTTTGGGTTGGCTCTTGAACATTTTACCCAGTCAGCTCACAGTGCTCATTGTCTCAGTGACAAAAAAATTATCATAAAATAGCAGATTCCTTTCTCCACAAAAAAGGAGCAATAAAAGTTGCATAACTTTTAAATAGATAGTTACTGAAGTAGTGTTATAGTGCAGTGTTATACTGAAGTTTTGGATTCAAGTTAGCGAGACACTAAGAGGCAATTCTAACCAGGGTTCCCAGATCTTTTGAAATTGAGGGATTTTATTTAAGATAGTGCAAGTTAATCTCATATTTATATGTAGTTCATTTTCCTAATTGCCTCTTGAAAGTTTACAGTCGTAGATTTCCACCTACTAGCTGTATGTAATTTGACTGCAATAGCCATTAGCTGATATAATAAAAATGTTCTGAGCCAAGGCTATATTTCTCATATGGATCCCCAAAAGGCAAGACTCTATCGTGGTTGGAATCGCCGTCTTAAAGAGTGTCATGGCAAGTTGGGTAAGTTTTCCCCACAAGTTTTGGACTAGCGGGCAAGACCACCAAATGTGTGTGTGGTCTCCTATCTGTTGACACTTTCTAAAACATTTATTGCTTTCACTGGGGTTGATCTTCTGTAGCTTATCAGGTGAGTAATAGGCTCTCTGGAGGACTCAAGGAAAGCTTTTTCAAGGAAAGTAAATTTAAAAATGTTCTTAGTGGTGGCACCATTTTATAATAGATTTTGAGGTGTAAGTGGCCATTAAGGTGATTTATTTTTGTCATGGTAGGTGACTGATATCTTAGATACATTTTTTTGCAGGTTTTTCACCTGCACACCTTCCTCGCACAAACACTTGTAGGGATTCCTTTAAATATTTGCTTTTCTCCTCCATTGTTTGCTTCCATTTATCTATTTTTGTATGTCATTCCCTCTACGCTTTTCTTATTTTCCTTTACTTCTCCATATTTCTTGCATGACTTCTTTCTCTCCAAATTCGGTGTCTCTCTTTTTACATCTCCGTTGATTTGCATCAAATGTCTTCTTTACCTCCAATTGTATGTCTGAGTAATAATGGGTATATATTTATGTTTTTAATCATTCGTGTTTGACTCTCCATGATCCTATGGACTGCAGCATGCCAGGCACATCTGACAGCCACTGCCCCTTGGATCTAGCTCAAGCTCATGTTAATTGCTTCAATTACCTCATCTTTCCATCTCCCCCTCTTGCCGTCTCTTCTTTGTATTCCTTCAATCTTTACCAGCATCATGATATGGCCAAAATATTCAAACTTTAGCCTTATGATCAAACAGTTTGTCTCGATTTCCTGTAGTATCGATTGATTGGATCTTTTTGAAGTCCAAGGGACTCTAAGCAGTTTTCTCCAGCACCACAATTTAAAGATGTCAATTCTACAACGCTCAGCCTTCTTTATGTTACTACTGGGAATACCATAGTTCTAGACAGTGGACCTTTTTGATAGTTTAATTCATTTTATTTTTAATAGCTTGTCCAGATTTGCAATAGCTATCCTTCCCAGAAGCAAAAGTATTTTATTTTCACGTCTGCAGTATCCATCTGAAGAGATATAAAATCTGTCACTGACTCCACTTCTTCCCCATCTATCTGCCAAGAACTGAGATTGCAGTTTGGCATGATTTTTATATTTTTAGCATTGAGCAGCAGGCCAGCTTTTGTACTCTCTTCTTTTGCAAACATCAATAGGCTTTTTTAATCCCTCTTCACTTTCATCCATCAGAATAGTATCAACGTCTTATCTGGAATATAGGAATACCGCGTTTAGCACTGTACATGCATTCCTACATGCAGCAGCGCTATGTGAAACTGCCCTAAACGGGGCATTTTAAAGCCATAGAGCGGAAACAGTGCTATAGCTTTAAAAAAAAGTGCTAAAAGGGTGTTTTAAAAAAAAAAATTATGCGGTTTTGCGCTAAAACTGTGCTATCGGGAGATTTAGCTCTAAGAGGGGAATTTGAATCCAAAACCGCGCTATAGCGAATCAGCACTAAGCGGGGTATACCTGTAGTTGATATTTCTCCCAACAACATTAATTCCTGCTTTGGATTTCCACATACAAATTTAAAAAATATGATGACAATATACAACCTTGTTACAGTTTCCTTAGGAGGCAGATGAGATGGTCTGAAACTCCCATCTTTTTAAAAACGTGCCACATTTTGTCAAAGTCTTTAGAATAGTCTATGAAGCAGAAGTAAATGTTTTTCTGGAACTTTCTTGCTTTCTCTATTATCCATTGGACATTGGCAGTTTGATCTCTTCAGTCTCTTCCTCTGCAGAACCCGGCTGGTAGTTCTCCGTCCATATATTGTTGTAGCCGAACTTGCAATATCTTAAACGTTGCCTTGCCAATGTGAAATCAGTGCAATTTTTTAATAATTGGAGCATTCTTTGGCACTGCCTTTTTTTCGCGATTGGCATGTAAACTGACCTCTCCAGTCTACTAGCCACTATTCAGTCTTCCAAATTTGTTGACATAATACAAGCTACACTTTCACAGCAGAACAGTTTTGCAGGGAACAGTCCTGCCCCTTGCACTCCTTTTACAACTGAAAACCACTCGCTTCCTTTCTGTCCTTCTCCCAACTAACCATGGTTGGTCTTACTTTATTGAGTTGTAGAAATTACCTGCACCTGATCAGTCAGCAACAACTGCTAACAAAATCAACTAGTACATTATTACCAACCCATCCATTATGGCCACCATGATCAATCTCCCCGACTCCTTTCTTTCTACAATTGAAATTGTAAAGTAATTAAACAGGGTTGAACAAATATTCAACACACACAATTTGTATATTGCCTCTGACAAGAACAATTTAGGCAAGTAAATGTTATCTTTATTTTCATACTAGCGACTTGCCCGTCAAAAATGACGAGGCAATAGAATTGTAAGGCAGATAATGCTGTTTGCCAAAGACATTCATTTTTTTGGTGGTCTGAGATCCTTGGGCGCTCATTACGAGGCTCTTGGTTGTTGTATTTTTTTTATCAGAGGCGCTTTTGCTGTTATTGTAAGGTCGGCGCTGATCTGCTTTTTGCGCTTATTGCAAGGCTTTGTGTGCTATGAGCAGCGTTGGCGCTCGTTGTGAGGCGTCTGGTGAATGGCTTTAGTGTTTATTGCGATAGTGTTTTTTTGTTTTTGTGTATATGTATTTTTGTATGCTAATTAAATAATTAATAAATTAATACATTTATATACTTTACCTATTTTGAAGTAATATATGCAGGAAGCATTGTGCTGAAGAGCTGACAATCTGTTTTGATGTTCCTGCAGCATACAATGTCGGTTTGCACTGTTGTGGAGCTGAGGTGTAAGTGTCAGCAATGTGTGCAGCGTGTAGTGTAAATAGGCTGCGTGCGCGAGGGGAAGCCGTTAGTGTAGCTGTATACTTCCGCATTGTGTAAGTTAGTGTTGTAAAATGGCGGGGATTGTGTATGTGGTACGCAGGTGTGGATGATTTATCGTCCTTGCTAAAAGTGTATCTTGTACCTCGTACAGCTTTTTTGAGAAGCCGTATTTGCTTGGTGGTGTTTTGCGGCTTTAGGGTCCTGTAGCCTCGTTTTCGTTTTTTTTGGCTGCCATTTTTTTTTTCTCACTTAGGGGATTTTCGTGTATTTAAACTCAGTAATTTGGACTTAAATTGAGGTGTAACTTCATTTGCAGAGGTCCTGGGTGCCCTCCCTTGCTGTGGGTGAGCTTTTTATGTCATTTTTTTGTGTGTATTTATTGTTTTTTTACTGTTTTCCGTTGCGCGCGGTTCGGACGTTAAGGTTGTATTTTTGCGAGTTCGTAATGTTCCGCGGCTCATATTTTTTTAGTGTAAGTCCATAAATTTTTAGTTTTAAGTCCCACAGCTCGTATTTTTTGTGTAAGTCCGTATTTAGTGATTGCGTGTTAGATCTATTTTGTCAAAGTGCCGCTTGTGTGGGTGTTTATAACATCTTGTGAGGCGCCGTAGAGCTCGCAAAGCATGACGACGATTCGTAGTTTGACAACTATTAAATGTGATATTATATTCCTTTTAGCTTACACCCTGTGTCACAATGTTTCATCATACTTTCTTCTTCCTTATAACCCCCTGCCTCTTTTGCAGACTCTTATTCTCAGTTACTCCACATCAAGTGTCCTCAATATAACCATGTCATCTTCCACGCTCTCCTTTTCTACGCTACCAAGAGTTCCTCTCCTTCCACTATCTCCTCCCTCTTCTAAAGCTCAAAAGCCGTAATGATTCTGTAAGTCCCACTCCATTTTTTCTGACTCTCTCTCCCTGCTGGTGGAGATATATCCCCTAACCCAAACCCTTCTTATGTACCCTCTGGAATGCACAGAATATTTGTAATAAACTCACTTTTATTCATGACCTATTTATTTACAACTTCCTCAAGCTATTGGCGAACACTGAAACTTGACTCACTCCATCAGACACTGCCTCCCCTTATTTGGTGGATTTCACTTCAATCACATACCTAGAACAAGCAAGGTGGAGGTGTTGGAGTATTACTTTCTTCTTGCTGCAAATGTCACTGCATACCCCCAGTTCCTTCCTTCCCTCCAAATCTCATCTTTTGAAGATAACTCTATCAT
Organism: Discoglossus pictus; assembly: GCA_027410445.1. Taxonomy (NCBI): domain Eukaryota; kingdom Metazoa; phylum Chordata; class Amphibia; order Anura; family Alytidae; genus Discoglossus; species Discoglossus pictus. The sequence continues at coordinate 253,348,165 of CM050163.1, forward strand.
CCTCTTTACTCCCATCTCTCTGTGCGTTGCTGTGATCTATCAGCCGCCTGCACCACCCTCTCAATTTCTGGATCATTTACAGACTGGCTCCTTCACTTTCTCTCCTCCAACAGAGAAGCAAAATTTCTAAATCTTACCTCTCACAATGGACAGAAGCTCAACTCACTGTGATGGACATTCACTTGACATTATTTTTACCAATCGTCTCTGCACAAGCTCCAACCTTATAATCTCCCTCCTCCCTCTTTCTGACCACCCCCTCCTAACATGCAACCTCACCACATCTTTCACTCACTGTCCTTCTTAATTCCCAGCCACCAGAACCCATAGAAACCTGCTACGTCCCCTTCCCAGCATCCTCACCACCATCACTTGCCCTGACATCGCCACCACACAGTACAACATGACTCTAATTTCCACTCTTGATAATTTTGTACCCATAACCACAGGCAGAAGCCCTCACTCTCATCCACAACCTTGGCACACTACACAAACTCTACATTCAGAGGTCCTCCCACACTGATGAACGACTATGGAGGAAATCTTGCACTTCAGCAGACTTCCTTCATGAGCTCCTATGTCTCTGCCCTCAATCTTGCCAAACCAATTCCAAACTTTTGTTTGCCACATTCAGTAATCTGCTTTGCCCACCCTATCTTCTGCCACAACTGGATTTTGCAAAGGCTTTTGATACAGTGCCACATGGGAGACTATTGGGCAATCTAAGGGATACAGGAATTGCAGTAAATATCTGCTCATGGATTGAGAGCTGGCTAAAAGACAGGAAGCAAAGGGTTGTTGTAAATGGAACATATTCCGATTGGACTAATGTGGTAAGTGGGGTTCCTCAGGGTTCAGTATTAGGTCCTCTCCTTTTTAACATATTTATTAAAGACTTAGAGGTAGGATTGGAGTGTGGGGTCTCCATTTTCGCTGATGACACAAAGTTGTGCAAGGTAATTAAATCAGATAATGATGTGCTTTCCCTCCAAGGGGGTTTACATAAAATTGAGGAATGGGCATCTAAATGGCAGGTGAGATTTAATATGAATAAATGTAATGTTATGCATCTGGGAAGGAAAAATAGCCATGCAATTTATGATCTTAATGGAGCAAATCTAGATGTATCAGATATTGAAAGGGATTTGAGAGTGCTTGTGGACAACCACCTAGGTAACAGTGCTCAAAGCCAAGCAGCAGCTGCAAAGGCAGATAAATTATTAGCATTTATTAAGAAGGGTATAGAAGCCAGGGAAGCAAATATAATTCTGCCACTATACAAATCTCTAGTACAATTTTGGGCACCACTTCATAAAAAGGACATTTTAGAGCTGGAAAAGGTACAGAACAGGGCAACAAAACTAATAAGGGGAATGGAGGGGCTAAGTTATGAAGAAAGACTAACCAAATTAAACTTATTTTCTCTAGAAAAAAGGCGTCTAAGAGGAGATATGATTACCTTATATAAATACATCCAGGGTCAGTATAAAGATTTATCAGGGGAGCTTTTTGTGCCAAGAGGTTTTAAACTGACAAGAGGACATCCCTTGAGGTTAGAAGTAAAAAGATTCCACCTTAAAGAAAGAAAAGGGTTCTTCACAGTAAGGGTGGTTAATTTGTGGAGTTCTCTACCAGAGGAGGTGGTGACAGCGGATTCGAGAGATAACTTTAAAAGGGGACTAGATTTATTTCTAATTAAAAAGGGAATTCAGGGTTATCATGGATAATTAGAGAGGCAGTATTGATCCAAATTTTTTTACATTTCCCTTTGAGACAATTGGCTAAGTCTCGCTTGTGTTTTTTTTTTTTTTTTCTATTTGCCTTCCTCTGGACTAATTAATAATAAAAAAAATTAAAACAATTAAATCATTGATTAATAATTAATTAACAACTAATGAATTAATAGTTAATCCGCATATTGCAGATCAGAGGAGATCTTAAAAGGTTGAACTTGATGAACTGAAAGTCTTTTTTCAACCTTAAATACTATGTAACTATGTAACTGAAGGCTTTGCCAGCCACTTTAAAAATAAAATTGAAAACAACCAAAACAACCTGTCCTTTCGATGTGGCTCCTACAAACCCTCCCCTCAAGAAACCAACAACACCTAGCCTTTATCCTTCCCCAATCCCACATCCATTATGGACTTCTTTGAACTTGTAATTGAGGATGAAGTCTCTAGTTTACTATCAACCTTTTGCCTTACAACTTGTCCTCATGATCCTGTTCTATCACTACTAGTCCCTCCCCTGTATACCTCCTTTATCCAGCTTGTGGACATCTTTTCAACCTTTCTCTAAACACTGGCAAGTTTCCATCATCTTTAAAACATACTAATTCTTAAGAAATCCTCATCTGACTCAACTATTGCATCTAACTATTGCCCTATCCCTCTATTTCTCCTGGCTTCAGAATTGCTTGAGAGACAGGTCTACAATCACCTTACCTAATTTATTTCCTCCAACTCCCTTCTAGACCACTTCCAAACTGGCTTCCGGCCCCAACACTCGACAGAGACAAAATTCACCAATGACTTGCTCACCGTTAATTCAAAGAGGCAATTCTGAATTGACAGTGAGCAAGTCCTGCCCACTCTCTTCTAATCCAAATTCTCCATTCCCTTGGCATCCTTGACACAGCTCTCTCGTGGTTCACCTCATAGCTAGAAGATCGATATTTTAGTGTCTACTTCTCTGGCACCTCTTCTTTACCTCATGCCCCAAATCTCAGCCTTAGTCCCTTCCTCTTCTCCATCTATACATCCTCCCTTTGTACCATAATAAAATCTTTGGGATTTCGGTATTTCAGTATAATTAATATACAGATGACACTCAAATCTAACTCTCAGCACAAGACCTATCCCCTTTTATTCTAGCACAAGTTACCAACTGCCTCTCATGCATATCCTCCTGTATGTACACCCATCAACTCAAACTCAACATGTCAAAAACTGAGCTCCTATTCTTCCCACCCTCTATTACAGCTTCTACTCCTCAAATATTTCGCACTGTTGACAAAACCATCATCACTTTCACCTCCTAGGACTGTTGTCTTGGGATTCTACTGGATTCTACCTTCTCTTTCATTCCTCAAATACAATCAATCACAAAATCATGTCATTTTAACCTAAAAAAGTCTCCAAAATATTCCAAAATGTTTTAAATCTATTCTCTCATATCTCACCTTGACTACTGCAACACACTCCTCGCTGGTCTCCCCATCACCAATCTGTCTCCAACGGCTCTGCTAGGCTCATCTACCAAACTCAATGCTCAGTGTCTGAAGCATCTCTCTGTCAGTCACTCCACTGGCTTTGAGTAACCTCCAGAGTCAAATTTTAAATTATGACCATAGCATATAAAGCCCTAAACAACATTGCACCACCTTATATCTCTGTTCTTATCTCAAAATACTCTCCCAGCCTCCCTCGTTGCTCTGCTAAGGACCATCTTATTTCCTCCTCTCATATCACCTCCTCTGATTCACTCATTAAAACTTCTTGTCTCACTCCACTATACTATCTTCTTGCCTCAAAACCTTCAAAAACTCACTAAAAAGGCATCTGTTTAAAGAAGCTTATCACCTTTAGCCAACACATCTATCACCCTCCTGTAACACACCAAAACATTTTAGATTATAAATTTGCAAGTTTTCAATCTATGTGAAAAGTACTATATATGTTTGATTTTAAGCTTGAAGACAGAGCCATCCATTTGTTCGCAATTCTTTTTCTACTGTATAGTGATACAAAGTATGTTGGTGAGAAAGGATATTATTAATAATAATAATTCTGTCAACTCCTACATCCTTGTTATCAGCAAGGCTTCCTAGGGCTCATCTTACTTTGCTCTTCAAGATGTCTGGCACCAGCTCATTGGACAAACTATTGAGGTTATCAATGCTATTAATGTCCTTCCTGTATAGATCTTCTGTGGATTCCTGCCACATCTTTTTTACCTGATCTGCATCTGTTACTACCATGTTTGTTTTTTATCACTCTCACTTGGACATGAAAGGATCCTGTAAATCTCTTTACATGACTCCTTGTCTCTTATTGCTATCCTCATGCAGTTAGACAAATATTTTCCTATCTCCACTACCTTTCACGTTCCTTATTTCCTGGGCAGCTAGATATGATTTTATTTTTTAACTGTTTGTCTGATGATTTTCCCTCTTTGCTTTTTAATTTTAAACTTTGCAAAAATATGTCCATGATCTGAGCTGCAGTCAGCTATGTGTCTTGTTTTATCTAACTTGATAGAAGTCCTCCATCTTTGACTACAAAATATAGAGTCAATCTGATTTCTATATTGTCCATCTTGTGATTTTCATGTATAAAGTCATCTCTGAGGCTGTTGGAAGAGGTTGCTTACTTTGACCAGAGAATTATCTTGACAGAATTCTACTAATCGCTGACCTACTTAATTTTGCGCTACAAGGCCAAATGTGCCAGTTATACCAAGTACCTTTTGGTTCCCTACCTTTGCATTCCAATCTCTGATGATGATAGTAACATCTTTTCTTGATGCTGTATCTAGGAGTTGAATATCCTTTTAGAATTGGACAAATTCATGCTCTTCAGCATCCATGGTTGGAGCATAGACTTAGATCACTGTGATGTTAAATTACCTTAAATCACTGGCACATTTTCATTGATTATGAGATCTGCTCAATTTCTTCTGTGGGATTCTTGACCACAGTAGAAAATCGGGTGGTTGTCTGGTATGAAATGCCCAGTTCACTAATTCCCAGGATATCAGTGTTTAAATGTGTTATCTTATCTTATTTTGACCACGTGCTGTTTGCCTTGGTTCATATTTCTAATATTCTAGGTTCCTGCTGAATTGTTCTATGCAGCAGAAGACTTTCCTTTCCCCTCTAGACACACCTGCAGCAGGGCATACTGGAATGGGTTGCCAGTTCATTCTCCTGTGGACCGCAAATTGTCTGACCTCTCTGCTATGACCTGCTCATTTTGGGTGACCCTACATGGTATAGCTCACAGCTTAATTGAAGTATGCAAGACCATTTGTAGTCAGGACCCTCTCCCCTTGTATCTAGTGCTGTGGCCAAAGCAACATCTTTTTGTTCTGCTTAGAGAGCCAAGGGAGAGAAGTTATGCTAAAAAAAAGGGGAGAGGAGGGTGGATGTTATGAAATGGACCTTCAATGATGGTACATTTGGGATGGCTATTTAAGGGGTGCCTCCCACAATCTCAGGCACTCACCTAGTTATTTGTAGTCAGGACTTTCTCTTATCTTCCCTCTCCCCGGGTAGCTATGTGTTTGTGGTCTGCTTAAGAGGGACAAAATATGTCTATGATTGGATTCTATTGCCTGAGTCATTTGAATACCTCTCTAACTTTTATTTTTAGGTCTGGTATGTATCTGCTGTAGCAGTTGGATTTCCAGTGACCCATTGTTTTAATTATATGAATTTGGAGTGTGATTAGTGAAGGCTGCTGTAGCGGCTCATATTCTAAATGAATAACTAGGAAAAAGGATTGTGGCCTAATCTTGTGAGAATGAGTCTAATGTAATGAACGAAAGTGGTGTTTCATAGCGGTTGACTGTAAAGACTAAGGAGCAGATGTAGTTGGGGCTTATCTTGTAGTGAATTATGGAGGTTTCGCAAAGTGGTGACAGGGCACTATTGAGCTAGAGTAGGATTGTAGGTGATGGGAAGGTATATGCGACTTGTTTTGGTGGAGAAATCCAACAAAGGCCATTTTGGTGGGACCATCATAGTAAGAGATGTATTTCTCCCAAAAGGATTGCTAGAGAGACTTGTCACTATCTGCTTGAAGAAAATGTAATTAGGATAAGTGGGATAGAGCCCCAATTAAATATGTCCTGATGGTGTTGGGGTGGAGATGGAGTCCGGTATTAGATTGGGCTGTGAAGAACAGGAATATTTAGAGAGTAATCGGTGGTATAATGCTATGTGATATTCTAAAAAAAATCCATGCCATATCGTAAGTCTTTTTAGAGCTGTCGAGACCTTCAGCCATCGTTTTGTGCAGGAGAGGTTCTAGACTATAAATGTTAATGGTTGAGGTGATAGTTGAATGATTATGTATCCAAGTGGAGCTGATGGGTATTCCTGAGGGAAGAAGACAGGTGTAGCGGAGATACAATATTACACTCAATATCTCCGCTGGTAGACTGTCAAATATCCAGGAGAAGCACTGTACAGTCTCATAATCCCAATCTCCTCATACTGGACGATACACAGTTGGGAATTAAGAAAACACTCATTTATTTTCTCACACACAGTTAGATATATATATATCCTGGGAAAACAGGAAATCAACACAGGTAAAAAAACACATGCCCATATTTGGCCACACAGTACAGAGAGAGAGAACAATAGTTGGCGTCACATCACATATGTCCCGGTGCCTGGCTGGCTACTCTTACACAATAACAGGCTTTACCATATAGTATAGAGATTGATAGGATCATCCCTCTCTTTGTCCTATCTGTCTCCAAGAGGTCTACAAGATAGCTACCAAGTAATCCCCCATGACTCTGGCAGAACAAAGCTTAACCGTTTCCCTGCGGTACCCACTAGCTATGTGTATTACACCCTGCTCTCTGTATATTAACACATATCAATGAATAAAGCAATTGAGGGTGAGAGAAAGGAATGCAAGTTGTCTGAGGAGGGACATCATAATAGGATCAGATGTTTTAGATCTCGAAGAAAGGATGTCCATAATGATAAATCCTTCACGAACTGGTCACTTATTGTGATGATAGCTTGTTGGTTAGTTGGATTAGTAATGTCGGCTAGCAAACTGCTCATGAAAGGTCTGCCTTGGGGTAGCATTTTAGTGGCCTAATCAAGGTGTCCGAGGATAGTACTTTCTTTAGTGACATGCAGAGAGCTGATATACTTGCTAAAACGTTCAAGCTTGTTATCTGGTAATCTAGCCTTCATCCTGACTGTATCTAGAATGCCTAGGAATTCTATGATATGAAAAGATTCTTCTAATTTATTGAGAGCATAGGAAATTCGGAGATCGTCAAATGGTTTCTCTTAAACTCTGGGGATGAGTGTTTCAATAAACAAAAAAAGCATTAAGATAGTGTATGATGTTGACATCTCTTGATTTTCTTCCAACAAAAGCATTCAGAGACGCTTAATCTTGGACTTGAATGTAAGCTAATTAGCAAAGTAATATGAGTTTCTCCATTTGATTCCATGAAGCTGTCAGTGGCTAGGGTCAAGAGGTAGGAGCATAAAGGCATCCTTAATGCCGGATTTTGATAGCCAGCAATGCAGCCCCATTCTGGTTATGATGGTGATTGTGTGTGCATAGTTTAATGAATACTCCTCTGATGATGTTAATGAGTTAATGCTGGAGATAGAGATATTATGAGGTGTTGATAGTTCTATTACGAGACATTTCGTAAAGGGGTATTTCCTTGTAGCAATACTGACAGGATTTATACTCCAGACAGGAAGTGGTGCTTGGAATGGACCCAACAGGTAGCCGTTTTGGACATCTGTTGTGAGGAGTTTATGCACTACCTAAGGCTTCTTCAAAGGTGTGAGTAGTTTATCACTAGTGAAGAAAACCTGGGGCAATATTGCTACCTTGGTATGGAACCCACTAGAAAACCCACTGACAAGAAAACAAAACAAGTGCTGAAAAGGGTGACTGACTAAGTATTCAGGTAACCTTGGCAGGTTAATGGCCGACTGTCATTTGTTGTGTATTAATGTGGGGCAAATCAATTTGGCATGGTGCTTTATGACAGACCGCACCAATGTGCATGAGATGACAGCCTCTGAAATGACATCCCTTTGTATCAAATGTAATGCGGTTGCCCCAATATAATGCACTTGCCTGCCTAGGCAGTCTTTGGTGGGGCAGTCTTGTGGTGCAGCATTCAGAAGAGGACTCAGCCTTGGAAGAATATATGCTTTCAAAGTCAGACAAATTCTGATCTGTCATGGTGGCAATGACTGAATTTTCTGAAAGGAAACAATAATTTGTAATTTCATATTATGAAGTATCTAAATTACTTGGCCCAATGTTGGCCAGAAGGACTGGAGAAGTGATTTTGACTGATCCAATGAAGAATGTTTCAGTGTGGGTTTAATGAATCATCGTTAATGGTCATGGAACTGATTGGGTTGTTGATAATTTTGTTGAATTAAATTCAGTTTGAGAGATCAAAATCAGGTAGGCTGATGCTGGTGTGCTCAAAAGGCTTAGTTTGATGTTTTGGAGCAAAGCCTGAAGGCCAGGTTACCGGTTGTCTTAAGTAGTTAAGACAACTGAGCGACTTGAAAGCTTCTCAGATAGATGATGTGCTTCGAAAGCACTGAACGACTGGAAGGAGGCAAGGCGTTAAGAATAATGGTGAGCCTGCATGGAGTTAGACCTGAAATGAGGAAGGAGGTACACAGAGAAGTGTGGGGCACAAACAGCAACGGGACCGGTGGGGAGAGTGGGAGGGAGTGCTGGGGCAAGTGACTGAGACAAGAGAAGGGAGGCCATCAGGGGAAAGTGATTAATAATCAGAGTATTGCAGTATGTACCGATAACTTTTCTATTGGACAAACATTATAGTCAGAATGACAAACTTTCGAGAGCTGTACCTCTCTTTATCAAGTCAAAAGCAATGCTGAATAAAGCAAGCAGTGAGAGAGCAGATATTCAAATTGACAGGCATCATAAATTAAGTAATGATCGGTCATGTGTGCATACCTCTACACATGGCTTTAGATAAGTTAAAGCCAGAGTGAGATAAGTTAGGACCGTATTTGTACTCACATATTAATGAGTAGAAAAACAAAAAAACATGAGAAGAAATGTGGCAGTGTCACAAGACGTTTTGATAATGTGATAACAATCCCCAGTCAGTGTAAAGTACTGTATCTTTTGTGTTGAAGAATGTGATCATCTTCATTTCAAATGTTTAACTCTACTGGATGTTTTTGAAATTCCCCTCAGTATTTAGATTTTTAGGTTTTGGATGGCGTGATCATTTTGGGTAAAATGGTGTCCAACTGTGGTACAATAACTGTGTCCATTGTACTTTTTGATGGAAAGTCTGTGAAGAATTATCCTTAGATGTCATTTTTGGCTTTTTTCCCTTGTAATGGCCGCTATCACATCCAGCAAATTGTATTACACAAACCACATTGAATTATGTGCATGAATATGACCCTCTGATGTTATAAGTCTTGTTGTTATCACTAGCTGTGTGTTATCTTTACAGATGTGCTGACATAGAGCCTCATTTAATTGCAAGCCCGCAAGTCGCCGGATGTAGGTCGTAAGTCTGCGGGCCCGCAGCATCCTCGACTTATGGTGCTATTCAATTGGCCAAGCCCGCAACTCCCGTCCCGATAGCACACCCCGTAAACCATGCTATCGTATGTAGCATTTGCGAGCTTGAACATGATCAATTAAGCAAGACCGTAACTTCTGATGCTGAAACAGCCAATAGAAAAGGAGCCCATCAGCATGAAGGCCGTACAACATGGAGTTGACATGTCAATCAACTCACGATTCTGGGTCCGATATGCGATCGGACTAGCAACCCCCCAATGTACAAAATAACTGAAGCCGATACTGTTCTAGTCCATATGCATGGCCTGATATGTATTAACTTATTGATTCCTGAGATCGATATAACCCCAAATTGAAACATAAAAATAAATGATTTTTGATTGCCGATTTGCAGGCTTGAGACTGTTGTGCAATTAATTCTAATGTCTTCCATCACTTTCCCCATAATTTACAGAGCAGTATTTATTTTATATTTGCATTTACAGTGCATCCGGACATGTCTTTAAGCCCATTGCGAGTCCTTGGAACCCGTAACTTGTGGTTCGACCATTTGCAGCCTTGACGGGATGCTTAGAGAGGGGGAATCGGAGCAATTGAATAGCGATTTGTGATTTTACCATTCGGAACTCTTTTGCTGCCGTAAAAAATCAAAAGCTTGGAGGGGCATTACTTGTGATGTTAACAATCTCAATGAATCAGAGGACATAGCCTGTAACCTGATCGGAGCCGCAAAAAGATGCCAATTGAATATTAAGTTTAATAGATGGGCAGCAGATATTGTATGAATTGTGAAAGTCTCTGAGTTTTTTTTTCTCCTTCGGTCCATATGATGAACTGATCATCAATGTAGAGTGAGTATCTTTAGGGTACATACAGTGCCTTGCAAAAGTATTCACCCCACTTGGCATTTTTCGTGTTTTGTTGCCTAACAACCTGGAATTAACATGGATTGTTTGAGGATTTGCATCATTTAATTAACAGAACATGCCCACAACTTTGAAGATGTTTTTTTTTATATTGTGAAGCAAACAACAAAAAGGACAAAATAACAGAAAAAGTCAATGTGCATAACTATTCACCCCCCTAAAGTCAATACTTTGTAGAGCCACCTTTTGCTGCAATCACAGCTCCAAGTTGCTTTGGGCTTTGACTAGGCCATTCCAACACATTTACATGTTTCTCCTTAAACCACTTAAGTGTTGCTTTAGCAGTGTGTTTGAGGCCAGATTATGTTTGGTTAGTGGTGCCTCTTGCTTAGGTGTAGCAGCCTCTGGGGCCTTTTAGAAAAGGTGTGTAAATGTAATGACAGATCATGTGACACTAATTATTTGACTTCTGAAGGTAATTGGTTGCACCAGAGCTTTTTATGGGCTTCATAACAAAGGGGGTGAATACATACGCATATGCCAATTTTCTGTTTTCTATTTCTAAAAAATAGTTTTATGTATATATTTTTCTCATTTCACTTCACCAACTTAGACTAATGTGTTCTGATCCATCACATACAATTCAGATTAACAACACATTGAACTTAAGGCTGTAATGTAACAAATTAGGTAAAAAGTCAAGGAGGTGAATACTTTTGCAAGGCACTGTATGTGGATATGAATCTCTGTCCCAGGTCATAAATAGATTGGTGTATTGTGGTTCCATTTTGGTACCCATTTCTGTCCCCTTTATTTGTAGGTAAATATGTTTGTTGAATGTGAAATAACTGTGGGTCAGGATTTGTTCCAAATGGTCAACTCTTTTTTTTAAAGTGATTTAAATATTCTTTCTAAAAGAATTTGACATTTCTTTTCACTCGCCATCCTGGAATATTTTCTTTTGCTTCTTATGCTTTGCTGGTACTACCCATGGTTGCAGAAGAATCAGGACCATGGAAAACCAGGAAAAACCTCACTTCCTGTGACTGCAATTTTAATCTTGATTATTCAAGTTAATCGCAAAGAAATTATAATAATATATTTTATTCTCCAGCACTAAAATATATAAATATTTATTTAGGGGAATGCAGTCATGCAAGGCATTGTTGAGGTAGATGAATGGACAGACTATTATTTCTTTTCTGCCAAATCTATGTTTGTATGTTTTATTTTTAATATGTATTGTGTTATGGGTTATTACTGTCATTCTGTGTTTATAATTCTGATTCCACAGTGTAGAGGACGTGTAGAATATGATGAAAGCTAATAATATCAATATGTGTGGGAGGGTAACTGAGGCAGTGGGGGCAGCTCACATTCAGACCACAGAAAAGCTAAAATCTGCAAAGGTCATGGTGGTAATTTCATTTTCCTGTTCATTTCTCACACCTCGCTGATTAATAATTGAAGAAAAGGTATTTCCTCTCTGAAGCAGAACAAATCAGGCATCACTCTTGCTCCCTAGACCGAAGGGGTTATGTGACTAGACCTCCCCTTTAACAGGGAGAAGCTTATAACAAATGCACATTACAAGGCTTCTTTGAAGTTGAACAGGGCTGCAATGTGTATGTTGTATTATCTCATTCCCTTAAAGGGTTAACATTTTGGTGTGGAGGTTTTTTTCTTTGTTTCCGTCATTCAGTTTTATTATCTACTATACATATTCCTTCTTCTATTTTCTGCCATATTTTCCTCACTTTTGGACATTTCTACCAAGTATGTAAATATGACCCTTTTTATCCACATACTCTATAGCAGGGGTCTCCAAACTCGGTCCTGGAGGGCCGCACCCAGGCCTGTATTTGAGGATTTCCTTTCTGTGCACAGGTGAGTCAGTCAGGATGACTGAATAAGCAATAGTCTCACCTGCTTGCAGCAAGGATATCCACAAATCCAGACCTGGGTGCGGCCTTCCAGGGCCGAGTTTGGAGACCCCTGCTCTATAGCAATGATCTGACTGATTTGTAAATATTCAATGTAACTTTGTTGGTACCATATACATTCTATGAGTCACTTTAACACTTGTTTATAATAAAGTGTAATCTCTATGTTTATTAATTTAAAAATATTGACTTTTATGCCATTCTCTATTGTCTATGAATGTTCAGATAATTTCCCCATCTTCTGGAAGGAGTTTTCATCCCGTTTTTCTAGTTTTCCTAATCTACATACATATTCAAACATTTACATTTGGATTTTCTAAGCATTTATTCTCCAAATAGTTGTCTCATTATCTTCTGTTCTGGCAGTGAGTTAATGATAATTTGTATATATGAATACAAAAAAAACCTCTATTAATTCTAAGTATTTTTTTTTAATTTTTAAAAGAAATCACTTTTCTATTTCTAATAAAATGTATTACTTTTGTTAAGCCAAGTTTAGTCCATTTTTCAAGGTTTTGAGAAAAATGGCCTTCAAGAAAATAAATACTTACACTTTTATTTGGTTCAAAAGGTATCAGTATAAGTTGAAAATCTGTGTAGTTAATTAATGCAGTGTAGTTAACTAATGGGTAAATGCATTGTATTTATTGACATACACTTGTACAGAACATATATAATAACATAACTGAATGAAAATACACTGTATTTATATTACTATTACATTTTATGTGGCTCAGATGCTGGATATCTTCATGACACTGTATCTTTTCTGTCTTATTTATAGAAGGACTTTTACAGTATGTTGTGCCTGGAATGAAGGAGTGCAAATTAAAACTGTGTAAGTGGACTTACTGTACTGCATGTTACACTGTCTGGAGCCATTTACTGAAGAGCTCTAGATCTTATGCATATAAAGTGAATATGCTTTTTTATATATATATTAGTCCTGTTATATTATACAGAAAAGAGAGGAAGTGGACAGCTGTGTGATTGACACTTTTTGGTGAGATCTTTATAACTTGTTACTGTTAAAGTGGTATTATGTTTCCAATGCCTCCCCTGGGGGGTATCCTGTGTCTCCATAAAGATATTACTTTACTTTACACATTTAAGGAAGGATACATCTCTCAAGGGTTATCTATTTAAACAGGTGTCTGCAGTCCGGAGGTCACCCTATATTACATAGAAATTGAGCACAGTCTGAGTCTGCCCTGATGATCTGAAATTAGAGTTTTCAATCTTGTGTCGGTGCGTTAGAAACAAGCACTATGTACTGTACATTTGATTTTAAACTCAAAAACAGGGCCCTCCATCCTTTATAAGGTGTTAATTTGTTTCTTCCTATGTACTTAACTGCTGTTTAGTGCTACGGAATATGTTGGCATGTTACAAATAAAGATAATAATAATATTAGATCAAATCCCAGAACTAGCATAACCTGTCCAGGTATTCTGCATTCATGAGTCCAGGCTGCATTAAAGGAATATGTAAATTTCCTGGAGTATGAATGCATCTGATTAGTAGTGTATGCAAAAAAAAATTTGCATGAACAAAATCCCAAAATAAACATTTAAACACTTACATTGCAGTCAGCAAAATCTCTTGTAATTTCTGACAGTTGCAAACTAGGGTTAACACCCTTCAAACCCAGGCTAAATTAGCATCAACTTTAAAATTATTTGTTTTGGCCAATCAGGAGGCCAGTTTATGTGTGTTCTACCTGAGCCTATCCTGATAACGTGCAGCCAGGAGGTCAGTATGTGTGTGCTATTTGAGCCTGTCCTGATAATGTGCAGTCAGGAGGTCAGTCTGGGTGTGCTGAGCCTGTCCTGATAATGTGCAGTCAGGCGGTCAGCCTGTGTGTGCTATGTGAGCCTGTCCTGATAATATGCAGTCAAGAGGTCAGTCTGTGTGTTCTATCTGAGCCTGTCCTGATAATATGCAGTCAGGAGGTCAGTCTGTGTGTGCTATGTGAGCCTGTCCTGATCATTTGCAGTCAGGAGGCCAGTTTATGTGTGCTATGTGAGCCTGTCCTGATAATGTGCAGTAAGGAGGCCAGTTTATGTGTGCTATGTGAGCCTGTCCTGATAATGTGCAGACAGGATGCCAGTTTATTTGTGTTATGTGAGCCTGTCCTGATAATGTGCAGTCAGGAGGCCAGTTTAAGTGTGCTATGTGAGCCTGTCCTGATAATGTGCAGTCAGAAGGTCAGTTTATGTGTGCTATGTGAGCCTGTCCTGACAATGTGCAGTCAGGAGGCCAGTTTAAGTGTGCTTTGTGAGCCTGTCCTGATAATGTGCAGTCAGAAGGCCAGTTTATGTGTGGGATCTGATCCAGTTCCTGATAATGTGCAGTCAGAAGGCCAGTTTATGTGTACTATGTGAGCCTGTCCTGATAATGTGCAGTCAGGAGGCCAGTTTAGGTGTGGGATCTGATCCAGTTCCTGATAATGTGCAGTCAGAAGGCCAGTTTATGTGTACTATGTGAGCCTGTCCTGATAATGTGCAGTCAGGAGGCCAGTTTATGTGTGGGATCTGATCCAGTTCCTGATAATGTGCAGTCAGAAGGCCAGTTTATGTATGGCATCTGATCCAGTTCCTGATAATGTGCAGTCAGAAGGCCAGTTTATGTGTGGCATCTGATCCAGTTCCTGATAATGTGCAGTCAGGAGGCCAGTTTATGTGTGGCATCTGATCCAGTTCCTGATAATGTGCAGTCAGGAGGCTAGTTTTAGTGCTCTATGTGAGCCTGTCCTGATAATGTGCAGTCAGGAGGCCAGTTTATGTGTGGGATCTGATCCAGTTCCTGATAATGTGCAGTCAGGAGGCTAGTTTTAGTGCTCTATGTGAGCCTGTCCTGATAATGTGCAGTCAGGAGGCTAGTTTTAGTGCTCTATGTGAGCATGTCCTGATAATGTGCAGTCAGGAGGTCACCCTGCATTAGCTGTAGGGTTGGTGCTAGTTGGGGAGCTGGTTTAGATGTTGTGTGGCTGTTGGAGCTGATTTGCTTGGTCTAGCAGGGCCAGATCAATATACTGCCAGGGGAGAAGCTTTTACTCGGCCACTGCGGTCCTTGTTCCTCCATTGATCCGTCCTCTTTGCTTCTATCTGAAATCCATCTCTCTCCTCGCGGGCTCTGGTTACCAGGCAACAAGGAAGGGGGTAGGGAGGGGGCTGAGGGCTTTCAATGCCTACCATTGGCTCCCTCTGGCTGTGTCCAGCTTGGTCAGTTGGCCGGAGTGTACTGTGTCCTCGGACACTGGCTCTGGAGTCGCTGCTTAAAACCAAGAAATCAATGTAATCTTTGGGTTAACCTTTATCAGAGTATTGAGTTTCTCCTTATCGTGCTCAGCCACTGCTCCTTGTCACCAGGTGGGGAGGGGAGAAACTGCAGGTTATCAAAAATCTCCTAATAGAAGCTGAAAACTCAAGTTTGCCTGGGTGCCTGGGCGTCAACATGTATGTGTCATGAGCACTGTTTAATGGGGAGGTCTGGTTAGCCAAATGTAGTTATCGCACTTGCAGTTATAGTGGTTTATGTTTATGGGTTTGGCACTACACTAGCAGAGGTGGCTACAGGTTGGGATGGAGGTGCAGTACACTTGTGTTATAACATATATTGTACAATTTGCGGAGCTTGTACACACAGTTTCATTATATACAGTAGGTGTTGTTGTTTAGTCGTTCAGTCGTATCTGACTCTCCATGACCCTAGGTGTCTGTAGGAGTCATAAAAAAAAAATATATATATATACTGTATGTATGTGGTACGCCATTCCAAAAAAATAATGTTTTGCCCATCTTTACTAAGAGTTTCCTTTTACTCTAGGCTGCTGCCAGTAACAACCTGCCCCTAGCCTGGAGCACTGCACCTCCTGCACCATAGGTAGCTCTGCCACTGTATTGTATGTGTGTAGTAATCTTAGGACCAATGAGAAAGGAGGAGTAGTATTAACTGGGTAAGCACAATTCTCAGTGGCATTGTAAAATTATCTGTGCAAGACAGAGATGGTTAGTTTGTGGTGTAAGAGAGTGAGGTGCAATGTTATAGGGAGGTAATGAGACTGTATGCTGTGATAAAGATGCACACATCCCACCCCAGACAACAAGATGGGTGCTGCATTTGACCCAAAAGCTGCCTGTTATCCTCTAATCCACAGTGTTTTTTCGATTTGCTGCCTCCATCCAAACTTTGCAGTAATCAGGGAAGTGACAAAGTGTTGTGTGACGATTCCCATGAAACAAGTCTGTTTGTAAAATAATGTATCTGATTTGACCTTTAACCCTATCACTGCCAAAAGACAAATGAGCCCAAGCACTGACTTTGTTTTTATATGTCACATGCTGCTCAGTATGGAAAGGACGTGAAGACAAGGATACAGTGAGGAAGAGCAGGGCTAGACCAGGGGCCATCAATTATTTTTTTTTAATTCACAAAGATCCACATTTTTCTAGGAAATGAAAACCAAGGTCTGAATCTATATTTGTTATGTTGTTCAGAAGGGCACAGGAAGAAACTTTACATCATGAATGGGACTTATATTACATTTAATAATGCTATGAAGGCCCTTAAGGAAGGGGCCAGAGGATCAGATTTGGATCCAGGGCCTTCTGTTGACTATCCTTGAACAGTCTATATGTTTAGGATAAGCAGAAAAAGCCATGTTAAGGCCAAGGGGTAGGCTTTATGATGTCCCTCCTGGGAACAGCTGAGTCATTACCAGGTGTGCTCATCAGCACTGAAGAAGCTGAAATCCTAACCTATGCCATGTCCATCCTTGTTATAAACATACATTGTTTATATTCACTGCTCAGTTTGTCTACAGTCTACCCAGGTGCACTAAAGAGTAAATTTTGGAGAACCACCCCATTCCAATGTTATCCTATAGGATAGTGGTTCCAAAACTGAGCGTTTTGGTGGGCCACCTGTTAATATTTCTATCTATTGTTTAAGAATTATATGCTAAAGTGATGTATATACAAATATACTATCTGTCTAGATACTTACATGCTACTGCTATATGCATTTGAATTCCTTTTGATATCTTTAATTATTTGTGTTTCATTATTTTTGTAAACCCAATGGACTATGAGACGTGAGCTCTTGAACTACTGGTGGTCTGTATACCACAGTTTGGAAAACTCTGCCATAGGACATACATACCAAGATTTGATCTTCAGCTGTTTTCCAACACATCAACCTTTGGTATACACCATGCTTTGTCACGCTTCACTTAGAGCTTCTTCATAACATCCACCAGGAATCTCCACTCCAGACCTATCTTCATACAGAGGAGACAGATATTCTTGCATGCTGCTACTCTCCACAAACTCCAATAGTCACAATAAACCTGCTCAAGTTTATTTCATACTGTTTACATGTATAAACATAAGAATGCAATTTTTGTTCAGAGAGTAACCATAGTGGAGTTTGGGGGAAGACAGAGATACATTCAATATGAGAAAAAACAGACAGAATAGGGGAAAGGAAGAGAAAGAAATGGAGGGTGAGAGAAAGAGGCAGAGGGGGTAAAGATAGAGATAACCGAAAGGGAAGGAGATGGACAGAAGGGGCAGGAAGATGGAGGGGGGAAATATCAGGGGAGAAACAGATGGGAAGAAAGGAGAGAAACTGGGGAACGAGACAGAAAGGAAAAATTGGAGACAGAGAATATTGAAGAGTGACATAGAGGGACATGTAGAGAAAGAGAGGAGGACAAATAACAAGGGGGAGAAGTAAAGACTGAAGAGAAGGGAGAGAGACAAAGTTGAGAATAAGAAAAAGAGGGGGGAAGATGAGACAGAAACCCTGGGAAACACTACATTAAGCTACCTCTCCTAGTAATCTCTTATAACATCTTAAGGCATCTCTAGTTGGACATTTTAGAGGCATTTTAAAGATGTGGTATGTAATACACAGGCCACAGTCACATTATTCACTAACTATTTTGTCTAATTAACTTATTAGAAGCAGCAAGTTAAATATATTTATAACTTAATTCTATTAAAATAAATATTACGGTACAAATGCCAAATATAATACAGTAATAAACACATCCATGATTTTTTTTCATGTATATGAAACATATTTTAAGTTGCTCCTGTGAAATTAGTCTTCATGTTACTCGTGGTGCAATCAGCCGTGGTCTATCACAGATTATCACAGACATTATTAGTGAATATGCCATAATTGTTGAGTACCAAAACACTTGAGCTGCAAAATTAAGTCAAATACATTTGAGATACCTGCCTCCTTCTAAATACATGTGATATTTTAACAACAGCATCTTGTCAATCAAGATGAGAGAAAGAGAGAGAGAGAGAGAGAAATAGAGAGAGTGAAAGAGGGAGAGTATTATGTAGGTTTTGAGGTGTGATGGGGACATGTGTATATTGCTGTCCAGGTATATAAATATATCCATTAATACCTAGCAAATTGCTACACAGCTCCCTGCTGTTAATAGGAGATTTATGACTACAGCTCTATATGTAGTGATATGGAGAATAATGACCAGTGTGAGTTATGGATTTGATTTCACACCCGAGGGGTGGGGTGACCTCTTTGCTTCAGAGCTTTTTAAGGTCATAACATAGAGGGTGTGTAAATGAAAAAATCCATATTTATACATGCCTATATTTAATTTTTCATAATTAGTGATGCGCAGAGATGAGTGAGGGAGTTGACTGAAATAACCAGTTTAAAGTATGGAACTAAACTGGAGAGCAGATAAGGACTGAGTGACCCACAAGTTATTTCCTTTTCTGGATTACCCAGCATGTTGTTTGTTTTTTAATGGAATTCAGATGCTGACATGGACTTCTTAATAAAACTGTGTTTTGCTATAAAGTTTTGTGAAGTACACATTGATAGTGTATGGTATACAGATGTTTATGGGTTGGATCAATGTCACTTAATATATTATATAAAACACTCACCCACTCACAGTCCCGCGGCTTGTGTTTTTTTAGTGTAAGTCCGTAATTTTTTTCGTTCTAAGTCCCGCGGCTCGTATTTTTTTGTGTTGGTCCGTATTTAGTCATTGCGTGTTAGATGTATTTTTTCAGTCCCGCTTCTGTGGGTGTTTGTAACCGCTTGTGAGGCGCCGTAGAGGCTAATGACGTGAAGCGAATGTGACGTCACGTCATTAGCATATGCCGGTACGGAAGACGTGCTGCAGCTTCAGGATCAGCATCAGCTCATCGGAGCATAGCAGCAAGTACATAGAGGGGGATAGGGATTGGAGAGGGTGCAGTAAGGAGGAGGTTATGGGGGAAAGAAGATGATGATAAGTGGGGGGGGGAGTAGGAGGATGATGATAAGGGGGAGGAGGAGGATGATAAGGGTGGAGGAGGAGGAGGATAAGGGTGGGAGGAGAAGGATGATAAGGGTGGAGGAGGAGGAGGATAAGGGTGGGAGGAGGAGGATGATAAGGGGGGGAGGACGAGGATAATAAGGAGAGAAGGAGGATAATAAGGGGGGAAGGAGGAGGATTTTTTTTACTCTAGTATAAGCCGAGGGGGGGGGGGTTTTCAGCATAAAAAAATGTCTGGCTTATACTTGAGTTTATACGGTATGTAATTGATGGGTGGAGAATTAGAAAAACTGTGTTGCTGTCTGCGGACCATATTATAAAAAAAAAGTCTTATGTCTTTTTCACACATCATTTCAGAAACACACTGTGGACAATAAGGTACAAGTGACTAAAATGCGGTGATGCCACACTTACATAATCTAACTAGTTTTGGCAAACATATGCAGTGTTACTGATCCGCCTGATAGGCATACACTGCTCGGTTTAAACAAGCGCTTGTTGATGCCTGTAATCCTAGATTGATAGATCCTCGCTTGTTGCTAGCTGTTTCAGAGATTGATTTAGTTGAGCTGGAATTGCAGGTAGTGCAGCTTTTACTTGATAAATTGGCCTTTCTGCTGCAGATAGACAAGGTATGCTTGCAATTACAAGATTTAACAAAGTGAAGCAGGGAAGCATATTCCAGAGAGAGAGAAGTGGTCTTGCACTAAAGATGGAGAAAGTCAAGAAAGGTCAGAGGAAGAGTCATTTTATAGAATGTAGATGCTGCTGTGGTGTTATTGTCATATAATGTTATTACCATTTAATTTGCATGCTAGAGTATGAATTTAATAATTAAAGGGTAAATCCTATCAACCTCCATGGGCTGCCAGTATCTGTATCACCTGCTATATCAGGACATCCTCCCACAGACGCAATCACTTTCTTCAATGTTGATGGACTAAAAGTCTTTTTTCAACCTCAAATACTATGTAACTATGTCATCTCTCACAATCTTCCACAAAAACGTTATCTTATTAATTACTGATAATAACAACATCAATGGTGTGTGTGTAAAACTGAAGTCGATTTGAAACCTGCTTATTTATGAAGCAGGCTTCAAAAAATTATAGAAGAAAAAAAAAATGACTGCTGCAAAGTTAAACAAAAAATTCAGAAAATACAGCTTTTCAGCACTATCTGGCGATCCGTCTGGCAAATTGTGAGTGTGGCAGCTGTAGCAAATAGGAGCGCTATATAACATGGCTGGTGCAGTGTTCTATCCTCACACACTATATACAGGGGTGGTAGGCAGCAAAAAGTCAGGGAGCCTCATGTGGACCTCAGACACTACTCATGCAGCCCCAGCCTAATCTCTACAGTGGGAGAGCATGTCCCTTTATAAAATACAGTGTCCATTTTATCACTTCACAAGTTCCAAATCACTCTCTCTTGTTCTCCAAAACCTAAATCTTCATTATCTATACCCCTATTGCTTATTCATCCAGCTCTGCATTTCTCACGCAGTGATTCCATCTTTTTTGATACATATAAAACAATAACCTAAAAACCATATAGTGGCCCTTTTAAGAACTCAGGAGCCACACATGCAGCCTTTCAAATTAAGTTGGTTGCCCTGTCACTGAATTATAGCCTAGCATAAGAAACTCGTGCAATTGAGGAAAAAACAGATTTCATAGATTGTTCCATAGATAATCAGCATGGCGTCTGCATATACTGTTCCATAGAATATCAGCATGGCTGATTAATTATGCAACTATATTTTTAAGCATGTATGATTGGCAAATATGTGTATTCCATGACCCTTTTAATAATTAAATTAAGACAACTGAATCAGTCAGTAAGTGAACACCAGTCAATGAGTATGTCTCCAAGATGGTTAAGTGCACACTGAAGTCACACATTTTATATTGTGTATTTAACATGGAAGGTTTTATACATTATAAACGTACTTCTTTGCAGGAAAAATAGTTCTGCAAGGGTTAATATGTTATTTAATCTGCTTTTGCAAGGGTCCTTCTCTTGACTAATTCTAATTAAGATGTGTTGGGTTGCACCAGTTTACTTATGACACACAATGGAAACATCAGATACTTCCTCTACTGGAATAATCTAATGCGGGTCCCAAAAAATCAAGAGGTGGTCCTCACTTTGTTCCAAAGGTTATTTATATATGGATTATAGGAGCATTTTTTTTTACAATCTCAGAACTATTATTTTATGTTACATAGTTACATAGTAATTGAAAAAATACTTTTAGTCCATCCACCTTTTAAGATCTCTTCTGATCTGCTGTATACAGTTTAATTATTAATTGTTGATTGATCCAGAGGAAGGCAAACAGAAAGAAAAAAAAAACAGTGAAACTTTGCCAATTGTCTCAAAAGGGGGGAAAAATATAAAATTCCTTTTTGACCCCAGATACTGGCGATCTGACTCCAACCTGGATCAATACTCTCTCTCTATTTATCCAGGATAGCCGTTAATGCCCTTTATTTAAAAATATTTCTTAATATATCTTTATATTATATAAATACTAGCGAATTGCCCGTCAAAAAATGACGGCAATGAAATTGTAAGGTAGCTAATGCTGTTTAGTGTGTAATAATGAAATATATAGTACATTAATAAATGAATATACTTTACCTATTTTAAAGCATTGTGTGGAAGAGCTGTGAATGTGTTTTGATGTTGCTGCAGCATTAGTGGTGTGGATCTGCTGTGTAAGCGTGCTGAATGTGTGCAGTGTAACACTGTGCGTGCGCGAGCCCAAACCGCTGTCGTGTACTTCCGCATTGGCGTCAAATGGCGAGTAATGTGTGTTATACGTTTGTATCGGAATATCCGTAGGTGTTTTGTGGTGTTTTGCGAGTTTCTTGTGGTGTTTTGCGAGTTTAGAGTGCTGTAGCCTCGTTTTCGTTTTGTTCGGCGGCCATTTTTTCTCTCGCTTCGTTTTTTTTTTAGTCTCTAAACTGTTTTATTTGAAGTAAAATCGAGGTGTAAGTTGTATTTTTGAGGTGCTGGGTGCTCCCTCTTGGTGTAGGTAAGTTTTTTATGTATGTGGTGTGTGTATGTATTGTGTTTTACATTTTGTAATGTTCGCGAGTTGCGTCCGAGTGTTGCGAGTCCGTAATGTGTGTGAACGTGTGTCGTATGTTGTTTGCGAGTGTCGTAATGTGTGTGTCGTACTGTTTGGGTTGCGACGTGAAGTTTGCGAGGGTCGCAGTTGCTGGCAAGGAGCGCCTTCGGCGCTCCATGCCAGCAACTGCGGCCCTCGCTTTGCGAGGTCCTCAGGTGCTGGCATGGAGCGCCTACGGCGCTCCATGCCAGCAACTGAGACCCTCGGGCAGTGCCCTCGCTTCGCGAGGGCCTCGGCTCGCTGCGCGAGCCGCGGCCCTCGCTATGCGAGGGCCGCAGCTCGCTACGCGAGCCCGCAGCGTTAGCAACAACTCGTACGCTCACAACTATATATGTGATCTTTATATAAGGTAATCATATCCCTTCTTAGACAACTTTTTTCTAAAGAAAATAAGTTTAATTTGGTTAGTCTTTCTTCATAACTTAGCCCCTCCATTCCCTTTATTAGTTTTGTTGCCCTTCTCTGTACTTTTTCCAGCTCTAAAATGTCCTTTTTATGTAGTGGTGCCCAAAATTGTACTCCATATTCCAAATGAGGGCGTACTAGAGATTTGTATAGTGGCAGAATTAGATTTGATTCCAATTATATTTGCTTCTTATATTTGTGATGTTTAAAACCTGCTCTTTTAATGGTGCAATAGCAAATATGTGAGACTTCTTAATTCAGAGTCTCATCCCATCCTACAAGGATGTCTATATATGTAATTCATTATAAGGTTCAGTATATTTTTGCACATCCACTTTGCTTCCAAGAGCCATAGTATTTTAGGTAGCTGAGATTACTCAAGTATGCACTGAAAAGTGCAAATGCTTTTATGTGGCGATGAATTCAAGTTGTATTAACTGGGTGATTGTAGATATCCAACATGTTGTGCCAATAGTCAGTGTATGTAATGATCCACGAGGCAGATATTCTCAAGGGTGAAGTGCTGAAGAACTCTTGAGACGTCTTTTTATTCCTAAGGACCCAATTTAAAAAATGTTTTAGTACATATGGCCTCCTATGTCCTCAGAGCTTCACTTCATTCCCATGACCCATGTAATTGTGGGATGAATGAGCAACATACCAAGTAACTGTGTTGGTTTCTTAAATGTTAGCTTCCATTCTTTTACTCCTAGATCAGCAACCTGGCATTCATCACAACTATCCTAAGTACAAACTAAAAATTTGAGGTTTAAGAATTTTTTATGGATTTTCAATTTAATCGAGGAATGAAAAAAGGTTAATTGGCATTGGCGCAGCTAGTAAACGTTGAGCCCCAATATCAAATAATTTTGCCCCCTTCTCTCTCTTTCTATCTATTTTTATAAATACACACATTGCCCACATGGGTCAATAAATATGCCAACAAACAAATCTGAATTGTTACCCCTTCCCCCCTTTATCCCAGCCAGCTACCTTCATTGCTGTGGCACCTGGTGCTTTGAAACTGCAGCTGCTGTTCCACTGTTACCGGATGTAAAAAACTTCTATTTTTTCACAATGATTCATAATTTTTACAAAATAATTTTTCTGGCTCTAATAATATTTTTCCTTTCTGTATGCCTGTGAGACTGTATGCTACTGTGCGTAGGGAAGTGAAAAGCTATAGAAAGTCAAAATAATATTTGTCAAGGTGCCCTTCAGTAAACTCCCCTCCCTCACGTTGTTTCTTTTCCCTCTCCCCACCCAAATATTATATTGTGTTGAAGCACTGTCCAATTTTCTCCTTTCTCCCCCTTCTGATCCTGACCTCAGTTCTACAAGATCTGTGCTAATCAGATTCCCATGGAGTTCCCGAGTAGGAGCGGTATTGACACGGTTCTCCTTCACGCACTTGTCAATTCTGCTGTCGACTTCATTAAATCCCAGAATGGATCGGAATTGGATAAGGCGACTCACACGTTACTCATTGCATGAGGTTTCAGTGAAAATATTAATAATCTGAGGATTATATCAGCTGGATTTCAGGCACTGCTGGAGTGGGTTATCTCTGTACCATCATACATACTTTAAATCAGCAATCACACATGTATATTATCATCACCCAAGCTGATCTCTGGCCTCCATGACCTCTGGGAAACCTCCTCGACCCCATATCCTCTGACCTCAGTGTGACACTGAGATATTTGAGGGCTACTGTGCTAATTATTATGTTAATATCTACCATTAAAGTAAAATCACAAAATCACATCAAAAGAGATATTATTTTATGGTTGTAGGTACCTGCTGACATTTTCAAGTTCTAAATAGTCCTTATTAGATAGTCCAGGAGCTTGTATTCCTCCTCTGAATTAAAAGTGGGATAATATTTTTTGAAATGAGGAAGCAGTGTCCTCCATAAGTGTTTGGTTTACATCAGGAACTTGGACATGTCTTAATGACCTAACCATTGTAGTTACTGCATGAAGAAATGTGACTGAAGACCTACCAAACTAACTCAAATGATAGCTGTGGTCATAAATAGAAATAAAATATAATTTTGAAGAACTACACTTGAAAACAGGCAAAATGTTTTTAGAATGGAAAATAAGATAATATATTTTATATGTAATTGTGCTTCGGTGGCATCTACCATTTTGGCTTCAGCTTCATGAGGTGGGAAGAGACTTTGATTATATAGGAAGTTTCTATCTCCATAATGGGAGTTTGGCATCTTCAACTGAGCTTTTAGTAGCAGCAATGGAAAGCTCATTAGTTTACAAGTACACACCCTCCTGGAGAAGTATTAGTGTACACAGAGACTTGTGGGGGTAATTTGTACGTACTGCTGTTTTTTACATCCCAGACAAGGTAGTTGATTCATTGAACAGACTAAAAGCAGAGGTGGTGGGAGCTGAGACAGTAAGGTGATTCAGACACTTCTGACAGACATAGATCTATTCTGAGTATAAATGATGGCCAAGGATCAATTCTGGTCTGTGGCTTTGAATCAGCCAGAAAAAGGGCAGACTGGGTTGTCTGAACGGTTATTTTCTGCTTTTAAGTTGTATGTTTGCATTGGTGCACTGCAGTCTGTGTCCTGGCTGTTTTTATCATAGATCGAACAAGGAAAGGCTAATGACATAATATAACTGACCACCATCATGTTGGGATTTCTACTGCTAACACATACCTCTTGTCTGGTTTTTGGAGCGACAGCCTCTCTGTCATGGGGAAAATGCCTGCCCCTCTTAGTCTCCCAAATATCCTTCTTTCATAAGGACCAATCCATCCTTCTCAGCCCAAACCAAGTCCCACTTTCTTTCCATATTTCCTCCAAGTGTCAGTACTGTGTCTGTTTTGTAGCATATGGTATATGCATTTATGGTATATGCTTTTATAAACCCATCTGAAAGTCTACAAATACGTTTAAAACGTATTACCTGCTCAGATTTCCCAGTAATACAATCATCGTACTGTATTCTGGTGGGACTGAGTGGGGACATGCAAATGAGATACAATGTACCTTACTCTTTAACTCCAAATTACCATTCTATACATGGCTCCTTTATAGCATATGCTCGCTATATTAAAAAAAAATATATATATATATATATTTTTTTTAAATTATTTTTTCTTTTCAAATTCACTGTGTTGTTGGTATCATTTGCTTCTCTCTCCCCTAGATTAACTAAGAATCTCTGGGGCTGCAGTGTGCTAAAATGAAGTCCATAATGGATATTTTCTATAGTGAAAATTACCTTCACAGATCTTAGTAAATCTACACAATTTTACAATCTACACAACCATAAAAAATATATAAAAAAATACATAAAAGAGATTAAAAAAAAAAAATGTAAATCAATATTTGGAAAAAACAACTGTCCGAAGGCTTTTACATGTTTGTAAAGCCTATATGTTATTGAAAAGGGTAAGGAAGCTGTTAAACTTGTTCTCTTTAATAATTAATAATAAGCCTATATTAACACAATTCATGTCATTTTTATAAATCAGTTGCTATCCCTTCCTCTATTTTGCTGGCAGTGTAAATGAATTTACAGAAATAAAAATATCCAGCATATTAACAAAATACCTCTCTGATAAAGCAGACATTCAGAATGCCAGGGGAAAGAAATTGATCACTCCACACGGTTAAATTAAATAAAGCGTAAAAAGGAACAACAACACATTTTATGGCAAATTTTATTTTCTTTTCTAGTAAATGTGGACATAAAAAGCTTGGCTTGAAGTTGGTTGGACGACCTTCCCCAGCACTAGACGGATGGTCGGGAGGGATGTCTGATACCTGTCTCAATTTTCCTGGAAGAAAGGAGAGATTCTCAAGGCTTCTTCTTTTTTTGTGAAAAGGCACTTACCGAAGAGTATTAACCCTCTCCTGCCAGAGGCCTACATTTCTTCCTGACTGATGCAGCAGATGAGCAAAGGCATTGGTTTATTATTTTTTTAATCTTGATTCCACTACAGACAAAGCTTCCAGGAAAAACACTCCCCTGACAGAAATGTACATACACCTAATAAATAAGGCCAATGCAACAAATATTATCACTCATTTATTATTAAGAACCTCCAATAATTGACATTAATCCTTTCAATACATTGAATAACTATCAACAAACTATGGCTAGAATTCACAAAGCTTTGCAAATCCTCCATACTTTCCAAATGCTGGGTAGGTTTTTCTATGGGAAAATACTAACTAATGTCTCAATGAACCATTTTACAGCCCATACAAAGCTTAATGAATTTCGGCCTATAGATTTTGCACTCCCCACAATCAATATATAGAGAAAAATAGGTCTAGAAGTAAGGTTTACTATTATGTAATTTACTTTCAAAATGAATAATGCAAATATATGCAAATATTTTATTTTTATACAATACAGTCCTATTTTCTGGAGAAAAAAAATAAGCAACTGTTTTAAATAAAATTGGAAACAATTATACACAAAAAGTAGAATACAATTTTTGTGAAGCTAAAAGAAAAATAATCAAATCAGTAAGAATAAATACATTTGGCATGACAGACTGATATGTACTGTATATATCATGGTGATGGGTGTATATATATATATACATATATATATATATATATACACACACACACAAAATTGCAGTGGCTGCAGTTGCGGACATCATGCTTAATACAACTCACTCTGTGTTGGTTTAATTTGAAGTACCATAAGTTACTGCATAATTGGCCTATGTGGTTGGACTGGTGTTGAAATACTGTTTTTCAAATGTATTTATTTTATTCAAAGTATATTCCAGTAATGTTATAGATAAAATTTGCCTGAAAAAAATAATAATACAAAGATTCGTACATTTTGGAAATGTAAATAGCTGGTATATCAACTTCTTTATATTCAATATCTACTATATATATATATATATATATATTAAACTTACGGTGTTTAAAGTGTACCTCTATACGATATTAATGAAAGTAAGGTTAATGTTTTATTGTATTTATATCAATGTTCTAATATCATAGTTTTTAAATCATGTGAAAATATTTTTCTGTGTATTATATGTTTATATTTTTTTCTTACTGTATGTGTTAAATATTAAGGTTATTAAAAATGTAAGTGAAAAATATATAAAAAATATGATCAGAATAAAGGGAATTTGTAATGTTGCTTTCTTTTTTTTTGCAGCCAGATAAATGTGACTTTATTTTATATATATTCTTTTGAAAGAAAGCATAGCAGAACATTTTAAATACAGAATAGAAACAAGGATATCAGTATGTTTAGTTTGTTTAATTTACTGTGTTGTACCAATAAGTAATACTAATTTTAAATATAGGCATAATTTCTGTCTGCCCTCCACTTATTAATTTAAAATGTGCGTTTAATGGAAATTTTTCCTAATTTTTTATTTTTTATTACCAACAGATACAAATAGTACCAAAAATGTCCACAAATATAAATGTTACCTTTATTGTCCAGAACTGTTTTTTTCTGTCCCATTTAATTCCATCAGTTTATTAGTGTTAATGCATTTTACCTAGCTTTGTTAATCACCCACCTCTAAAACATTGCGAAAGAGTCACTGCTCAGAGTGAACTTCACCACAAAGCCGAAAAGCAAGGCATAAATCTCCACTGAGTTTTGCACTGACACTCTGACACCCAAACCCTATGCTAATAAGATTTTACGGATCACTCGCAAATCAGGGCACTACCAAAACTGCAAAAAGCAGAGGAAAGATTTACGGGTACCAAAAAACACTACCCACTGTATTTTAAACCCTTGCTGAGTCCACCAAAGTGTTTAAAGTGACAGTATTGCACAAAGAGTGCTACAAAATTATGACATTTCAACATTATTTGACATTTAACAGTCCGATATCAACATATCTGTAACTAAAGATATACAGCCTTATTAAATAGTGATTTGGCCGATTCTAAAGGGTTTTATATAAGCATATAGCATTTTTTTTTACAGAAGTTTTTTGAAGACCATGATTATGGATAGAAGTTCACCAACGAAAAACTTCTGTAAAAAAATTATGCTATGTGCTTATATAGAGCCCTTTAGAAATCGCAATTTAATAAGGCTGATTATATGTTAGTATTAAGACATATCACACTTAATTGATGTTCTCATGATTATTATTATTATTGTTATTATTATTTTGTCCTTTTCAGTCTTCCAGAGATCTCCAAGTAATGTAGCTAGGAAAAAAGTTTAAAAGAATGACATTGCGTTATACTATAAAACAGCTTTTACTCTGCTTAAAAATCTTTGTGCATGGATCTCTATTCCATGGGTTATAGGTGGGTGACCATACATTTATTAAAAGAAGGGACACTTATAAAAGATACAAACTAATGATGCTGTGCTCTACTAGGTGAAACATTTTATTACCTAAGCATCCCTGCAGCACATAAACCCCCACCTCAAACGTAATGGGGTATTGAGGTCAGCTATCGACAATTAAGATAGTATCTTAAAATGGGTGTGGATCCCAACCAATCAAACTAATATATATATGAAATCAAATTGATTTTGACAATGCAGTCACACACCAAGCCATAGGATCTACTGGGACTATGAGAGTGGTATATAGATAGATAGATAGATAGATAGATAGATAGATAGATAGATAGATAGATAGATAGAAACACATAACAGGGAATTTACAAAACACTTTCTCACCGGAGATGAAATGAGAAGAGCTGCAATAACATTAGAAGGACTATTTTACCCTATTGGAAATAGTATATAATACATTTGGAGATAACATGAGATGCTTACTAAATTACAGACAGACAGATATTTCTCATTGCGGTTCTCTGCACATTATCCAGCTTATAGAAAGACGCATTGTTAGAACAAATCTTTGCATTTTAAAATCTAAAGAACGAGGTGAGTTTGGAACTCAATAAAAAGCTTATTGGAGTTTAAAGATAATGCCGATGTGGCTCCTGCAGATGTATGTAGCAAACTTTCTGGAAGGAAAGTGAAGCGTGAAATGTTTAATTAGTAAGCAAGCAGAGAGTGCTGAGTGTCCAAGAAACCAGTGTAACCCTTGCACACCCATAACCCCGAACAAGACTTTGGAAGGGTATCCTTGACCAGAAGAGCTTTCAATCTAATTATTAATAAGGGGACAAATCAGTGAATACACAGTGATGGAAGTGAATTAAAGATTTTGCTGCAACAATGGAGTGCTCTAAATGACCATTAACTGACAAATGTAAGACTGATTGATATATTGATTGCTAAACAGAAAGACAGTGTTAGATAAATAGTAAGTATAGATAGATAGATAAAGAGAATGAGTAAATATAGAAGTATACAGTGTCAGGTAATAACACAGAGAGTGATAGATAGATAGATAGATAGATAGAATAACTTCATTATCCAGTGGGTTTGTGCCCTTGTTTCTGACAGTTTTGATGGAGGAAAGCAATTACAAAATGCTTTAAATGCATTTCCAATTTTTACTATCATATATTTGCCAGTGTTACAAAACAATACACCAAAACAAATCAAAGAAAATAACAGGCCTAGCCCCCTTCAGAGCACTACATATACTGTGACAGTTTCCTAACTATCAGGACTTCCAACCAGCTAAACCTGGATGAAGCAAAAACAAAGTGCTGAATACTTTGTTTTCAGTTACTGGCTTGTATCCTTTAAAACGTTTCCACTCTTCTTCTGCAGATCAATTCTCAGTTCCACACTGCTGTATCTCTGTGTCTTTCTTTAGCTTCAGACTCCAGTATGGACACTCATTTCTGGTGTCCCATTTCTAAGTTCCAACCAGCTGTACACACTTCTTGTCTTTTCTCAGCTCCAGTAAACCCCCCTCTGTGTTTTTCTCTCTACAGCTCCATTAAACAGCATGCACCTCTGTGAGCCTGTCTTCTGCTCCGAGTAATCTTTGCACACAGCTTTGATCACAGCCTTTCCTGGGTTGTAGGCCCAAACAAAGCCTATCCTCACTGCTAGCAATAGCGCATAGACAGCCACACCCAATTCCCAGTTCCAGTCTTTTCTCAGGTTTGAACAGGTGGATCTCAGTAGCTGCTCACATCCTAAGGAGAAAAGGGAGCTTAGTAAAATCTGTATCTCATACAAATCCCTCATATCACTCTGTCACAATAGAGACATCTAAACTGTCCAGTTATTTTCACAACATTTTTGGGGAATCTGGTGTATCTAGTTTTTACACCTCCTCCTTCTCCCTTGTCATGTATAATTCATAAGATTATTCACAGTTTTTGCAGAAATGAAAAGTAATAAATATATACTGTATATATATATAATTACTTATATTACAAAGCTGAGTGGAAGTGCTAGTTAATTGAGCTTAAATGTTGGGTATTTTAAGCATAGGATAGATGAAAAAGTCCTTCCACTCTACTATTAATTTATCTCATGTGATTAATTATTTCTAACATTGTGGGTAATAAACTATAAGTGCATGTCTAGTTGGATAAATAATACTAATATCCACATAGGCAATCTTATCATAATTCTGATCTATAAAAGCTTGGCTTGCTCTGGTGGTTTATCACCCCATTGTAAAAGGTCATTAATGTGATGGAAATTTACTAACAAGACAAGCGTTAAGCCACAATCTACAGTGTCACATTCTGCATCTGCACTTTTCAGATCTACTTGTGATTCACTAAATATCAGTGTCAGGAGAATTGACTGGCCAATGAATGGATCCCACTGGTTAGGTCCTCTCCTCTGCATGTTTCTGTCTATAGGTGCTAGGATTCCACTGGAAGGAGGCTTGCTTATGGATCTGTGGAGAGCCAGAAAGCAGTTCTTTCCTACCCCTGAGAAATACAGCTAAAATGCTTATCAACTTTCCAAAGTGGTAATGCCCTTTATTGAAAAACACAGGGACTTATACACAAAGGGGAACCAAAATGTTCCAGATATTCAATTAGTATGGGTGCAGAGAAACACATTTTGATTAAGATAAATAGGCCAGCTAATCTAATCAGTGAGCAGGTGGTCTTCAATACTGAAAGCCCCCGTTGTGTTAGTTTCACAATGGGTTGCTTAGACCGGTCCTTGCAAACAATAATTGTATCATAGTATATGAAAATACGTATATATGTACCGGTATATATATATATATATATCGCGGATAGGATTCTCAGCTTATGTATTATCCAACCTTGGCTTTGCATAAAAGCTGTGTAATGCAGCGGGCATAAGCTTAAAGGAAGCCATGTTTGAAATGGCTATGGATTGAAGAGTTAGGCATTTGTGGGCAAATTTGCATGTCCCAGCTCAGTTTCCCATAATGCAGTGTAATAACTGTTTTTCTTGGAATTCTGAGCTGGATGCAGATTTTTTAACTTGTTTTAGACATTCAAATGTGAACACAGATATACAATGTGTAGCGGAACCCATCACTGTTTTACCCTGTTTTATGATTATTCTTGGTTAAAATATGATCCTACAATATGTATGCTGGTTGATGCTCTGCAGAATATTAGCCAGACTTTTGCAGACCTAGGCTAATAGATAATCCTATTACAGAGATTCAAGAGATAAGAAAGTTGTAAAGGAACCTTGCATTTTCCAAAGTGTTTTAATTCTCTGATAAGAACAAAGAGGTGTAATTGAATCAAGGTCTGATTGTATCAAAGTTGCCAGGGAGGTGTGACCCACCTATTGTTCTCTTTATGGGTATTGTGCAGCCAAATATGGGGGATGTGGATTGCCTGTGGGAAGAGATGTATAAATATTTCTGCAATAACAAAATAAAGTCAGTATTCATTTGACTCCCAAATTGTGTGTCGTCCAATATGGGAGGTCGGGGATGGTGAAACTGTAGTGCCTCGTGGGTATTTTATCGTATACCAGCGGAGATTTTGGACTGCGTGTCCCAGCTCCGTTACATTTGTTGGCAAGTGGTGGAATTGTTCCCACGGTCAGAAGGACAGCTACAGGAGACACCATTCCGTGGAGTACAAATTGAGGGCAACGCTAGTATCCGTACAGCGCCCCTGGCTACAGCAGGATGGAACCGGCTAGTTTTTGGACAGCGTTCCATGATGAGGATGAGAAGGAGGCCGCAGACTACAGGGAGACAGACAGAATGGAACTCTGGTATGATGCCCTGCAAGATGCCCAATGGCGGCGAGGTGAGAGTCTCCCCAGTGATGAGCAGCGGCTACAGAAGCGTGTGGCGATGCGGATGTATCTATTGGGAGAGCAGCCCCTGGATGAGTGGGTGACAAGACTAGAGACCCTGGTATGGCGAGAGATCTGGCTAGACAACGCATACCAGGCCCTCTGGTGGTATACCGTTCGACTTACCCCCTGGACGGCTGAACACGACTTACCGGAGGGGGATGATTATGATGGCCCGGGTTTATTATGGGATGCCTTGGAGGACGATATTGATCTTGGCAGCACGGAGGGGTCTAGGTTTTGGGACATCTACGACTACCGGATGGGCATGTATGTCTGGGATGACGAAGGCGAGGTGAGCAAAGACATGACCCACCTGGTAACGAGAGAGTGGGAGCTGGAGCAGGACTACCAACACCTGCTCAGCCTTGTGCAGCCCCAACCTACTCGACAAGCAGAACCAGACTTCATTGACTGGTCCTGGGATGACCTCCAGATGGCAGGTAGAGATGGGACCGAGGTCTCTCTACCGGCCCTCCAGGGGGCAGAAGGTGTCGTCCTTTCCCCCCAGCGGCAGTGTGAACCCCAGGGGGCAGAAGGTGTCGTCCTTCCCCCTCAGCGGCAGTGTGAACCCCAGGGGGCAGAAGGTGTCGTCCTTTCCCCCCAGCGGCAGTGTGTACCCCAGGGAGCAGAAGGTGTCGACCTTCCTCCACAGCGGCAGTGTGAACCCCAGGGGGCAGAAGGTGTCGTCCTTCCCCCTCAGCGGCAGTGTGAACCCCAGGGGGCAGAAGGTGTCGTCCTTTCCCCCCAGCGGCAGTGTGAACCCCAGGGGGCCGAAGGTGTCGTCCTTTCCCCCCAGCGGCAGTGTGAACCCCAGGGGGCAGAAGGTGTCGTCCTTTCCCCCCAGCGGCATTTTAAACCCCAGGGGGCAGAAGGTGTCGTCCTTCCCCCCCAGCGGCAGTGTGAACCCCAGGGGGCAGAAGGTGTCGTCCTTTCCCCCCAGCGGCAGTGTGTACCCCAGGGAGCAGAAGGTGTCGACCTTCCTCCACAGCGGCAGTGTGAACCCCAGGGGGCAGAAGGTGTCGTCCTTCCCCCTCAGCGGCAGTGTGAACCCCAGGGGGCAGAAGGTGTCGTCCTTCCCCCCCAGCGGCAGTGTGTACCCCAGGGAGCAGAAGGTGTCGACCTTCCTCCACAGCGTCAGTGGGTACTCCAGGGGGCCAAAGGTGTCGTCCTTCCCCCTCAGTGGCAGTGTGAAACACAGGGGGCAGAAGGTGTCATCCTTCCCCCCCAGCGACAGTTTACCCTAACCAGGGGAGACGCCAATCTCCCAGACGGCGCAGATGGGACCGTGGTCTCTGCGCCCACAGCTTGTCCAGATCCCCAACTACCGTCACTGGGACAACCGGAGGAGGGGGTAAGTACAAACTCCCCTCCCCAGCTAACTTCTAATGTGGCCCCAGGGTTAACAGAGGAAATGTTAACCCCCACTGACCCCCACGTTTCCCTGGCTACTGAGCCGGAATATGTCCCAAGTACCCCAGCAGAAGAGCTGACAGCGGGGCAGAGTGCAGTCGGCCTCTGCCCTCCCTTTGTCCCTGGTACAGAGCAGGAGGTCCTGCAGGTTATACCAGCAGAAGAGCTGGCATCAGGGCAGAGTGCCGCTGGCCTCTGCCCCTCAAGTCCCCTCAGCGTGTTGCCCCCTCACCACAGCAAAATATCCAGGTGCCTGGTTAGACTTCCCCCCAAAGGAGAGATGTGTGACGAAGTGCCCTTCGCCACCTTGGCTTGGAGAGGACTGTTTGCCAGCCTCCTGCCCTGCGACTATGGCCCTGGTACATATTGCCCTTTGGAACCAGTGTTCGGCCATACCAGAGTGTAAGTCACTCATTCTGGCCCTTTACATACAGGGGGGGCATTCTGTACTTGCCCTGTGTGAACCATGATACCCCAGATAACTGTGCCATGGAGCCCATTCATATAATGAAAGACTATGGGAAAGACTTTAGCTACATGGCAATTGAACTGTGTGAAGAGGATCTGAGCGCTATTCGGTGGTTTTGTGCGCGCAGATCCCAGCTATCTGGGGATATGGGAAATGTGAATTGCAGTAATGCTGATGGGTTGTCAAACTAGAGAATTGACCAACAAATACTTTTGTCCGGACATCCCCAGGCCGATCCGTTGGGATCAGACCGTGTATGCCGGCTTATGGTCACGGGGGAGGTGTGTAGCGGAACCCATCACTGTTTTACCCTGTTTTATGATTATTCTTGGTTAAAATATGATCCTACAATATGTATGCTGGTTGATGCTCTGCAGAATATTAGCCAGACTTTTGCAGACCTAGGCTAATAGATAATCCTATTACAGAGATTCAAGAGATAAGAAAGTTGTAAAGGAACCTTGCATTTTCCAAAGTGTTTTAATTCTCTGATAAGAACAAAGAGGTGTAATTGAATCAAGGTCTGATTGTATCAAAGTTGCCAGGGAGGTGTGACCCACCTATTGTTCTCTTTATGGGTATTGTGCAGCCAAATATGGGGGATGTGGATTGCCTGTGGGAAGAGATGTATAAATATTTCTGCAATAACAAAATAAAGTCAGTATTCATTTGACTCCCAAATTGTGTGTCGTCCAATATGGGAGGTCGGGGATGGTGAAACTGTAGTGCCTCGTGGGTATTTTATCGTATACCAGCGGAGATTTTGGACTGCGTGTCCCAGCTCCGTTACACAATGTATTTACTGTACTGTGGTGGGCTTCTATCGTTTTTTTGCCCACAATATATTAAATTATATATATATATATTTATAATATATATAGTTGTCGTACTGCAAGTTGTCTTAGTTGCGGGGGTGGAGATGAGTGCTCATCGCGAGGCCCGCGGGACCTAGCTGCAATGAGCGCTGAAGGCTCTTATTGCAGGGGTGGAGATGAGCTCCGCAGGAGCTCCTCACGACGTCAGCGGGACTTGGCTGCAATGAGCGCACATT
Organism: Discoglossus pictus; assembly: GCA_027410445.1. NCBI lineage: Eukaryota > Metazoa > Chordata > Amphibia > Anura > Alytidae > Discoglossus > Discoglossus pictus. The sequence goes on from CM050163.1 coordinate 253,384,261, forward strand.
GCAGGGCTCACGATCAGCACCACAGGCGCTGAGCGCAAGGCACGCAGGATTTAACTGTAATGAGCGCCAAAGGCGCTCATTGCAGGGACCGAAGGTCAACGAGACTCATCGCGTAGCAGTTTGGCTTTGATCACGAGCCATGCAATACTTTACGGCATGCAATACTTTACGACTTTAACGGCCAAACTACCGAACTCGAAAGACCACCAAAAAACGCCAAATACTTTTAAAAAATACCTTATACACTCACACACAGCACAGGGGGAGAGCCAGGGAGCCTGTGAGTGAGGTTGCAAGTTAATTTGAGCCATATTTGCAGTTTTTCGGTGATCGGAAATCGGCTAAGCGTGAAAAAAAATGTCGGACAAAAAAGCTTAAAAGGATGAAAATGAGGCCGAAAGCAGTAAAAACAACCCTGAATCCAGGGGCCGCATTTGTGGAGGTTGAGGCGCAGGACTTAGAATGGAAAATTTACGAACTTAGCACAAAAATATACGAGACGCAGGACATTACAACCTCGCAAAAATACAACCTTAACGGCCGAACCGTGCGCACCTGAAAACTTTAAAAACACAATAAATTCACACAAAAAATACATAAAAAGCTTACCCACAGCAAGGGGGGGCACCCAGGACCTCTGCAACTGAAGTTACACCTCAATTTAAGTCCAAATTCCCGAGTTTAGACACACCAAAATACCCTAAGTGAGGGAAAAAATGGCCGCCGAAAAGACGAAAACGAGGCTACAGGTCCCTAAAGACAAACACCACCAAGCACATACGGCTTTTCCAAAAAGATGTACGAGGTACAAGATACAGTCTTACCAAGGAGACTACATCATCTACAGCCGCGTACCACATACATTCACCACCATTTCACAACACTAACTTACACAATGCAGAAGTACACAGCTACCCTAGCGGCTTTCCCTCGCGCATGCAGCCTATTTACACTGCACACTGCACACATTGCTGACACTTACACCTCAGCTCCACAACAGTGCAAACCGTCATTCTATGCTGCAGGAACATCAAAACAGATTGTCAGCTCTTCAACACAATGCTTCCTGCATATATTACTTCCAAATAGGTAAAGTATATTCATTTAATAATTTATTATTATTTAATTAGCATACAAAAAAAAAAAAAAAATACACTCTCACAATAAACACAAAAGCCATTCACTGTGCCACTCACAACGAGCACCAACGCTGCTCATAGCACACAAAGCCGTGCAATAAGCGCAAAAAGCAGATCACCGCCAACCAAACAATAACAGCAAAAGCGCCTATCAGAAAAAAAAATACAACAACCAACAGCCTGGCAATGATGAGTGCCAAAGGCGCTCAGCGCGAGGCTCGCAATGAGCGCCGAAGGATCTCGGACCACCAACAAAATTAATGTCTGGACCAAAAACCTGCCTTACAATTTTATTGCGATCATTTTTGACGGGCAAGTCACTAGTATATATATATTAGATAAAAAAAGTCATTCATAAGTGTAGTTAATAGTATGATTTGCTATAAATTGCCATGACCAGCGTACGGCATGCTGTTAACAGGAAAAAAGCCTTTCATAAAAAGGCACAATGACCTGAGATGCTGGATCACATCTTCCCAAGGACTATCGCATGGATTAACACACCCATGATCTTTTAGTAAATCCCCTCCTCAACTGAGATAAAGTCATTAGGCGAGAGGGAGGACTGTTCATGTAATTTATGCTTAAAATACCTTTTCAAGCTCAATTATCTAGCACGTCAATCAAAATTCTGAATAACAACCAATTCCAATTTTATATATTCATTTGAGCAATTTTAATTTCATTTGTTCTGCATGATTTCTCTATCTTCATCCTATAAATTTCCCTGTTGCTTTGCACTATGAGAATATAATCTGTATTGTGTCACGACTAGCACTATATGACTGCAGGTCCTCCAGCACTCCCCGGCGAGTGATAAATGACCCCATATCTGTCACTTACTGTAGACAGAGCGGCTTGTTCCCTAACACCCAAACCCTCCCCGGACTAGCAGGTTTATAGCAGGAGCAGAGCATGTCACAGCTCCATAAATCTCGGCGTTCACACACACACGTCAGGATCCCTGTGTCCCCTTTTCTGTCAGGAATCACATGGAACATTAAATCCTTTTAAGAGGCCACTGAGTCCTCACTCTTTTTGACTATAAATCAGGTGCAGCCACCAAAAACACACCAGGTTTGGGGGTCTGGATGTCCATGGAAGTTGGATAAATATGTGGTACTTATGTACATATATTATTTTTTCAGCAAAACCATTGCATTAGATTGATCAAGCTTCAGAGAGTCTTCACAGTAAACACTATGATATGTAACATATCCACAGAATGGCTATGTTACATAGCACAGTGTGTTGTATGCAAACAACTAACACACATCCCTTCACCATATTCACATCCATCTTGCAAACAAGCAGAAACCTGCTGCGCAACTTTACCATCAAAAAACAATGATGTGCCCAAAAGGATTAAAAATAATTATAATTTCTATGTATTACAATTTAAAAAGTTTTAAACAATATACGGTTGCTCAAAATCAGGTGCGTGGATGTAGTGTTAATAATAATTCTCCAATTTATTAATATTATTTCTCCTTTTATTTAAATGACCACTTCAGTTCAACAAATAAAGCCTCTTGTTTGTCAAGTATGTTCCAAAGTAACAATACTAGCAACTGTGTAAGCCACGAGCGTAAAAACACATTTTTTGGGAGGGGCTGAATCTTTGAACACTGTGTTTATTTGTACAGGAATCCTTTTGTGTTTGTTACATCATCCCGAGAGCTGTATCTTGAGCTGGAACATTTGTTAGATAATTGGATAATATTAAAATTGACACTATACCTCTTCTTCCTCACTAGCCTGGAAGCAAGAAGTAGACAACCACAGCTCTCCAGAAATGTAAACGGCCCTCTCATGAACACAGCTTCAAACCTACATATCACAGTTTCCTCCAGGATCCCGTAGAGGCTATATTTTTCTAATTAAAAACTTTATGACATTTTTCTTACTTAATTAAGCTCTTATTCAGGGTTTTCATATATTTTCGTTTTTTCATTGCAGTATACAGAGAAAATAAATGATCTTCAAATGCACGTTGCTATTTATTGTTTGATTTGTATTGTAATACAAGCCAAGAGGCAAAACCTTTCTTTTTCAAAGTTGCTTTAAATTCCATTATTGTTTCAGCTGGTGGCTGGTTCCACCCTCTGAAAATTTGTATTTTCCCTTTCTCCATGCATCAGGATATTTGGGTGAAATACTTATCAATACCAGCAAAATGTAACACAGATCTATAATTATGTATATATATATATATATATATATATATATATATATATATATATATATATATAGTTATGAAGAGTGAGGTATCCAGTAATCCAGTTGAATAATCAGAGTATTGCAGTGAATAGTGATACCTTTTTTATTGGACAAACGTATTCATAATAAAGCGACGAGCTTTCGAGAGATAATGCCTCTCTTTATCAAGTCAAAAAGCGATACTGATACAAGTATGCACTAAAAACAGCAAACAGAAAGAGATGAAAAAAAGAAGAATTCAGAACTATCCAACAGCGGAAAACTTTTGAATTAAAAATGATTCCATTTTTTAATACTAAGGATTTGGGCATTAACATCGACTTAGGCTTTCTTGCCCAGTATCTTAATGTCTTATAGCTAACACATTCCACATACCTCCCCCCTTCTATTACTGTTTTTGTAAGCTATGCTATGCTGAAATGTATTGCTCTTTATTTTACTCTGCTTTGTTCTTATCTACAACCTGATCTATAGACTTACAGACCTATCAGGACATTATTCACAATGCTGGTCTGTTTCTCACTTAACTCTGGTCAATTAATTTAGTCTTTCTTGTTTTTCTTATTTTTTTTATTTTTTTTTCATCTCTTTCTGTTTGCTGTTTTTAGTTCATACTTGTATCAGTATCGCTTTTTGACTTGATAAAGAGAGGCATTATCTCTCGAAAGCTTGTCACTTTATTATGAATACGTTTGTCCAATAAAAAAGGTATCACTATTCACTGCAATACTCTGATTATTCAAATATATATATATATATATATATATATATATATATATAATATTATATATATTATACAATTACTAAAGGATTGTAAAGTACATACACAGGTGCTATAGCCCACAGTAACCTGCTATCCAGCATCTCGGGTCATTAAATTATATTCTATTGGCTTTTTCCACTTTAAAAGCTAGCCTTATGTAACTGCGAAAACCATACCATACTGTGAAAATCCAAGTTCTCAGAATTTACTAAAGAATCGCGGGTACATAAACAGGAGCTATAGCCCACAGTAACCTACGATCTAGCAGGTACCATACCATGAAAAACCAAGTTCTCCAAATTTACTAAAGACAAATATTGCTTTTAACTATATTCAGGATTGAGGGTTTCAATTGCTCAATAGCAGTATATTTGATGCTTTGATAAAATGATACTAACAATATTCATTCAGCCATTAAAATAGAATGTATGCAGCTAAATATAACTGGCAAATTCCATCAACACATCTCACGCTCAATCGACTTATATGTATATATATATATATATATATATATAGCTGCAAGAGTGAAGCCTTTGTAGGCACATTTGCATGTCCCTGCCAGGGTTCCCAGAGTGAAGTGTAATAACTGTATTTCTCTGAATTCTGGGGCCCTCATTCAATTGCAATTTGGTCAATTGAATAGGGGTCTAAATAAGCACATAACATATTTTTTTAAACAAGTTTTTAGTTACTAAACATCTATCCAAAACCAAGGTTTGCACTAACTAAAAACTTATTTAAAAAAAATATGTTATGTGCTTATTTAGAGCACTATTGAATTGCCCAAATCGCAATTGAATGAGGGCCTTGGTATGAAGCAAGCTTTTTTTTTTAACTTGTTTTAGACATTCAAATATGAACACAAATGTACTATTTATTTACTGTATATATATATATATATATATATATATATATATATATTTATACATGCACACATATATATAGTTGCATAGTAGAGGTTGAAAATAAGACTTTTAGTCCATCAAATTCAACCTTTCTAGATCTCCTCTGATCTTTGTTATATGTGGATTAATTGTTAATTTTAATTGATCCAGAGGAAGGCAAAGAGAAAAAAAAAACATTAAAACATTGGCAATTGTCTCAAAAGGGAAGGAAATATAGAATGTGACATAGATTGTGCAGTATATATGTTTATTCATTTTTCTGTTTAATAATGTCATAATATGGTTGCCAAACTAACATTATAAAGAAAAGTGATTAATAAGGGGTGTTGATGACAATGGACAAGCATGTTAATATTTTACCAGGTTTGTAATTATTATACATCATTAATGATGTAATGCCAACCACTGTGTCTTTGTTAACCAATATTGCCCCTTTGATGGTGTATGCATATATCATTGCGTTTTGTTACATATAATGACGTCTGCGCCAGTGATACAGCTGATAACTGTGCATGCTTGACCTCTAAACTGCGCATGTACTACTTTGTTTGTGACGTGTAAAGGTGGATATATAATGCTACGTCAGGTATTACAGTGCGTTACAACACTGTGTTGAGGATCTAATTATAATACCTGAGATTTAGTAAATCCCTGTAATTGATTACAGATTAACCCTTGTCATTTTAGTAAATTCACGCCAGTGTCTGGTTAGGGCCTAACACACCACTTAAATTAGTAAATGTGAAGGGATATAATGCAGCTTTATTCTATATTCCCATATAATTTCTTGATTAACACTTTAAAATATTGAATAATCTCTTAACAAGCCAAAAAATAAATACAATATAAATAACTATATATATATATATATATATATATATATATATATATATATAGTAACAATACATTGGATTTTCAGCTAATCAATATATTGACCACTTTGCAAATCCTGTAGTATGTGATTCTGAGAGGAGAGAGAGAGAGAGAGAGAGAGATGAAAAAGTCTAAGGACTAATCTTGTGTGCTCTTTTCAGGATTATTTTGTGTGTATTGAATAGTACTTTAAATTTGTATTGTTTTGCTCTATTATATATATATACACAATGTTATCCTCTTTTTATCCTCATTTTATATACATATTCTATATGCATTTACTCTCTAGCTTCTTTAGCTTTTTTATGTGCTGCTGTATTTTTCTTTATCTTTGTTTAATCAGGGTTTTAGCATCAGTACATCAGCTTTGCACATGCAACTATAACTACTAATTTGCCTGTATCTATGTATGTATGTATAAATAAATAAATATAATTATATATATATATATATATATATATATATATATATACACACATACAATACTTTTTAGAATAAGTAGATATGTGTTTTGTTTATTCCCACTTTCACACTATTTACCTGTATGTATGTATGTATGTATGCTTATATATACACTATATATATATATATATATATATATATATATATATATATATATATATATATATAAAATACGTTTTCAAATAAGCAGATATGTACTTTATTTATTCACATTTTCACACACCTAGCAGTGAATTTCTCTACTGGTTCTGTATTTGGCTCTGCACCAATTTCCTGCATTAAACAATACAATGTTTATAAAGGAATTAAAAAATCTATTTGCTGCAATAAATGTGCTGTCCTGATATTTGCCAGAGTTTTACATCAGGAAGCTTGGAGCTGTGACACTTTTATCTGAGTGACAGCACTGCATTTTTTGCACATTATTCTCCCAAATACAGTACATTTGCATATTAAGTGATAGGATAAAGACACAATGAGGGACAACTACTAAAGGATGGCAGGAGCTGTGATGTGCCTCAATAAGGGGGGGGGGGGGGGGGGGGGTTATTAAGCATCTAAAGTGGCTGAGATGTGGATCCCTTGATTTATTATGTATTGTTTATTATGGGGGGGGGGGTGAGATCACAGCATTTCTCAACTCAATTCCCTCCACATTATACCTTATTGTCTATTTCCTATGGGGAATAATTGCCATTGCAGCCCCTCATCACAACCCCAGTGATAGCTTAGTAAATAACCCCAGTGTGTGTTATGAGACCAGTCACTGTAAGTGCTCCAGGATTGACTGTATGTACAGAGCGTGTCCCTTATACCCCCCTATATTACACTATTATGGGATGTGTGGTCTGGCTGCAATGCACACAGGCGCCTGCTCTATGGCTTGGCTTGCAAGTCTCCTATCTAATTACATTATTTCATTCACACAAATTGTATTACATTTAATACTTAACTATTTCAAACAAAAATCAAATCAAAACTCATACCCATCTGTCTCTGTATTCATGATTTTATTTCTGTATTTTTCTGTATTTTTCTATTGCCCACTCTCACTACATCTCAGCCACAATCTTCTTTTTATCTTTCTTTCTCTATCTTTCCCTCACTTTCTTACCTCCCTCTACATCGCTTTATCTCTTTTTTGTTTCTTTTTTTAGTACATAGAATACAAGTATAATAACTGTCCCACGAAAATATATTTATTTTATGTATTTTATGTCTTTTATTCTACTTCGTAGCTATTGATTGTTTTTTTGTTCTCTGTCTACCTCACACACATATATATATATAGAGAGAGAGAGAGAGAGAGAGAGAGAGAGAGAGAGAGAGAGAGAGAGAGAGAGAGAGAGAGAGAGAGAGAGAGATATAGACATCATATATATGGATATATAGATGGATAGATAGATGGATGGATAGATAGATAGATAGATAGATAGATAGATAGATAGATAGATAGATAGATAGATAGATAGATGGATAGATAGATAGATAGATAGACAGACAGATAGACAGACAGACATATAGATAGATGGAGTGATGGATAGATAGATAGATAGATAGATAGATAGATAGATAGATAGATAGATAGATAGATAGATAGATAGACAGACAGATAGACAGACAGACATATAGATAGATGGAGTGATGGATAGATAGATAGATAGATAGATAGATAGATAGATAGATAGATAGATTGATAGATAGATAGATGGATAGATGGATAGATGGATATATAGATAGATGGATAGATAGATAGATAGATAGATAGATAGATAGATAGATAGATAGATAGATAGATAGATAGATAGATTAGTTAAGCGCCTAAAAAATTAGAGAGGAAGAGTGTCATAAATGTATATATATATATATTAATATTTTCTAGGTACTTAACTAATTAATACTAAATGTAACTATTCACAATATATGAGGTGCTCTTTAAACATCGCCCTTACTGATAATATATATAAGAAGATATATAAGAAGATAACTTACCCTATATAATTGCCTGTGATAAATCCACTTGCTGCGTTTATCTCCAGATTATATGAGAGCTTGTATTCATGTGCTATAATGATATATTATATATAATTATATATTCTGTATTTCTCTGATTGCAGAACCTTATTCCTCCATTACCGAGGGCAGGAAACTGAACAGTATAAAGTTCACTATTAGGGGTGTGCTTTTGTTAACTTTTCAAATAAATTGCAAATTAAATCAGGTTGCAAAGTCTAACATTGATTTTTAGACCTCACTACAATTTTCCTTTTGTTCAGCTGCTGAATGAAAATAGAGAAATTGGAAGTAGGATTATGAGAAAAATGGCAGTTTTAGGACGCTACTGGATTGATATTTTAAATGTACAATTTATTTATTTCCCAGAAAAAAATTGCTTAAATGTTACTCTGGTTTGCAAAACGGATTATGCGAAAGGTTTGTATTTCTGTCTGGTTTCAAATATAATCTACCGACTAAAGCATTATTATGTTGTACAATATTATTTTAGATTACAAGTGTTTTTTGTGTGATATTTATTAAGTAAAACATATGGTTAATACATAGTCTATTATGTGAGGCGAATATTGTTTGAAATAATTACGTATATAAAGTACTCTGATAAAATACATAATATATATATACATCCATCACCATAATATATATATATATATCAGTCTGTTTATGACACATTTATTTATTCTTAATGATTATATTATTTTATTTTATATTTTTTATATGCCTTTATATATTATATGTAATTGCGAGCTTTTGTATATGGGTTTAATCCAATTACATCTTTCTTTCTTTTATAGTAATTGTTGCAAAAAATTATCGGATTTCTCTGAAACGGGTTTCTCAGTTAAAAAGTAGTATTGACGCTGAATAAGTGTAATTAAGATACATTGTGTCATGTTAATAATATGCAGGGTTAATGTATATAATATGTATATAATAAAACATGCCGGGTTAATGTTAATATATATATATATATATATATATATATATATATATATATATATATATATATATATATATATATATATATATATATATATGCATCTTTAATGCTTATTCATTTTCAGTTGGTACCTAATATATATTTCTTGAATAAAATAATTATGTGTAAATAGCTATTACTTGGTTAATAAATAATAATAATAAAAATATGTATAAATAAAGGATAATAATATATATATATATATATATAAAACCACTGCTGTATTGCTTTCATCACAGATGTGAAAGTTTCTCTCCATTTCTCTCTCTATACTCATTGATCTCTAAAGTCTTATTTAAGGCACACGTTACTTTCTCACATTTTAAAGCCTTGTCTGGGGCCCTGGGAGTCGATCAGTAGAAATTGCCTGGGTATTTGCATCAGTCCTGATTGCTGCAAAATCGAAATAATCTATATGGGAGGGGGTGGACAGGTAAATATAGGGAAAAAGAATGGATCTTAATGAAAGACAAAACTCCTTTTGTTAATCCCTCTCAGCATGAACTGACTGTTTGCTACATCCATACTGAATTCAAATAATTTAATTAATTGCTGAAAATAACTATTTTTTTTAGCAAAAATATCTATCTATCTATCTATATATCTATCTATCTTTACACACACACACATACATATATATATATAACTGCTTTTCAACACTGATATAATTGCCTTTTTTGTTAGACAAAGTACATGTAGATTTAACTATCAATAATTCTGTAAAAGAAAAAGGTAGAAGAAAGAGGAAAATATGGGAAAGTGAGAAAGAAAAAGAGAGGAAGAAAAGTATGAAGAGGGATTAGAGGTAAAAAAAGAGGAGTACAAGAATAGAAGAAGAGAGATCAGGGGAAAGGGACATGAATCTAGAGAGAAAAACATCTGAGAGACAAGAGAAAATACAAAGTATTTGACTAAACTGTGCTATCAATTGAAGTAATTAGCAGTATTATATTATTTAGTTTCCAATACTACAATAACATTAAACCTTCCCCAGAGTGTCTTTTGCACACCATATATTTATTTTGTGTAATGTGGGGACTAAACAATACAATATGGTATATATAACTTATATACCTCCAGCTGCCCCCTCCTTAAGTGGACAATCCCACAGTAAAATCTCTGACCAGTCATGCTTTACTCTCCAGTCCAGAAAATGATTTGTGAGGGATTTTATTGCTATTGGGATCTGGCAGTTAGGGACCCTAAACTGAAATGATGCCACAGGGAGCCATTGTATTTCTGATTATTACACGGAATTGCCCCAAAAGTCCACGTGTGTTAACCCTTTCACTGACAGAGGGGTCTGTAAAGATTTGGAAAATGTATGGCTGGACCCTCTGCCCGTAAAAGGGTTAAATGATTGTGTATAAGTGTCCTCCATCTTCATCTATTGGTTGCCAGGTGGACCACAGAAGCAGTGTCTACCAAGGGTTAATAAATCTTGCTATAGGAAAGTGGTCAGATGGCTCTAATGGCAGGAGGAACTTTATTTACCACAATACACAGATCCCACTGTACATGTGAGGGGGGGGGGGGGGGGGGGGATGCAGCTGGATGAGGGGCTTGGAGCTAGATGCCAAGGGAGAGAGAAAAGGCAGGGGCAGATAGTAAAAGGAGAGAAATATGGGGGAGAGGAATAGAAGGTACATGGAAGGATGGAGGGGACAAATTGCTTGTAAATGTACAAAACAGTGTGAGCCAATAATAGTGAGTAGGGAGCATTTACTAATTATAACAAGTGGCTGTTTTGTGCATCCTTTCAGGGATGCACACCCCCTTACAGTAACTTGATGCTTCATAAATCTCCTCAAGAAGTTGAGAGGGACAAAGAGAGTGGGTACTGAAAGTAAGAAGGTGAGAGGGACAAGGGGAGTGGGTACTGAAAGCAAGTCGGTGAGAGGGTCAAAGAGAGTGGGACCTGAAATTAAGTAGGTGAGATGGACAAAGAGAGTGGGTACTGAAAGTAAGAAGGTAACAGGGACAAAGAGAGTGGGTACTGAAATTATGTAGGTGAGATGGACAAAGAGAGTGGGTACTGAAAGTAAGAACGTGAGAGGGACAAGGGGAGTGGGTACTGAAAGCAAGTAGGTGAGAGGGACAAAGAGAGTGGGTACTGGAAGTAAGAAGGTGAGATGGACAAGGGGAGTGGGTACTGAAAGCAAGTAGGTGAGAGGGACAAAGAGAGTGGGTACTGAAATTATGTAGGTGAGATGGACAAAGAGAGTGGGTACTGAAAGTAAGAAGGTAACAGGGACAAAGAGAGTGGGTGCTGAAAGTAAGATGGTGGGAAGGACAAAGAGAGTTGGTACTGAAAGTAAGAAAGTGAGATGGACAAAGAGAGTGGGTACTGAAAGTAAGAAGTTAAGAGGGACAAAGAGAGTGGGTACTAAAAATAAGTATGTGAGAGGGACAAAAAAAGTGGGTACTGTAAGTAAGAAGGTGACAGGGACAAAGAGAGTGGGTACTGAAAGTAAAAAGTTAAGAGGGACAAAGAGAGTGGGTACTGAAAGTAAGTAGGTGAGAGGGACAAAGAGAGTGGGTACTGAAATTAAGAAGGTGAGAGGGACAAAGAGAGTTGGTATTGAAAGTAAGTAGGTGAGAGGGACAAAGAGAGTGGGTACTGAAAGTAAGTAGGTGAGAGGGACAAAGAGAGTGGGTACTGACAGTAAGAAGGTGACAGGGACAAAGAGAGTGGGTACTGAAAGTAAAAATGTGAGAGGGACAAGGGGAGTGGGTACTGAAAGCAAGTAGGTGAGAGGGACAAAGAGAGTGGGTACTGAAATTATGTAGGTGAGATGGACAAAGAGAGTGGGTACTGAAAGTAAGAAGGTAACAGGGACAAAGAGAGTGGGTGCTGAAAGTAAGATGGTGGGAAGGACAAAGAGAGTTGGTACTGAAAGTAAGAAAGTGAGATGGACAAAGAGAGTGGGTACTGAAAGTAAGAAGTTAAGAGGGACAAGGGGAGTGGGTACTGAAAGTAAGTAGGTGACAGGGACAAAGAGAGTGGGTTCTGAAAGTAAGAAGTTAAGAGGGACAAGGGGAGTGGGTACAGAAAGTAAGTAGGTGAGAGGGACAAAGAGAGTGGGTACTAAAAATAAGTATGTGAGAGGGACAAAAAAAGTGGGTACTGTAAGTAAGAAGGTGACAGGGACAAAGAGAGTGGGTCCTGAAAGTAAAAAGTTAAGAGGGACAAAGAGAGTGGGTACTGAAAGTAAGTAGGTGACAGGGACAAAGAGAGTGGGTACTGAAAGTAAGAAGTTAAGAGGGACAAGGGGAGTGGGTACAGAAAGTAAGTAGGTGAGAGGGACAAAGAGAGTGGGTACTGAAATTAAGAAGGTGAGAGGGACAAAGAGAGTTGGTACTGAAAGTAAGTAGGTGAGAGGGACAAAGAGAGTGGGTACTGAAAGTAAGTAGGTGAGAGGGACAAAGAGAGTGGGTACTGACAGTAAGAAGGTGACAGGGACAAAGAGAGTGGGTACTGAAAGCAAGTCGGTGAGATGGACAAAGAGAGTGGGTACTGAAAGTAAAAATGTGAGAGGGACAAGGGGAGTGGGTACTGAAAGCAAGTAGGTGAGAGGGACAAAGAGAGTGGGTACTGAAATTATGTAGGTGAGATGGACAAAGAGAGTGGGTACTGAAAGTAAGAAGGTAACAGGGACAAAGAGAGTGGGTGCTGAAAGTAAGATGGTGGGAAGGACAAAGAGAGTTGGTACTGAAAGTAAGAAAGTGAGATGGACAAAGAGAGTGGGTACTGAAAGTAAGAAGTTAAGAGGGACAAAGAGAGTGGGTACTAAAAATAAGGATGTGAGAGGGACAAAAAAAGTGGGTACTGTAAGTAAGAAGGTAACAGGGACAAAGAGAGTGGGTCCTGAAAGGAAGTAGGTGAGAGGGACAAAGAGAGTGGGTACTGAAAGTAAGAAGTTAAGAGGGACAAGGGGAGTGGGTACTGAAAGTAAGAAGGTGAGAGGGACAAAGAGAGTGGGTACTGAAAGTAAGAAGGTGAGAGGGACAAAGAGATTGGGTACTGAAATTAAGAAGGTGAGATGGGACAAAGAGAGTGGGTACTGAAAGTAAGAAGGTGAGAGGGACAAAGAGAGTGGGTACTAAAAGTAAGAAGGTGAGAGGGACAAAGAGAGTGGGTACTGAAAGTAAGAAGGTGAGAGGGACAAAGAGAGTGGGTACTGAAAGTAAGAAGGTGAGAGGGACAAAGAGAGTGGGTACTGAAAGTAAGAAGGTGAGAGGGGCAAAGAGAGTGGGTACTGTAAGTAAGTAGGTGAGAGGGACAAAGAGAGTGGGTACTGAAAGTAAGAAGGTGTGAAAGACAAAGAGAGTGGGAAGTGAAAGTAAGAAGGTGAGAGGGACAAAGAGAGTGGGTACAGAAAGTAAGAAGGTAAGAGGGACAAAGAGATTGGGTACTGCAAGTAAGAAGGTGAGATGGACAAAGAGAGTGGGTGCTGAAAGTAAGAAGTTAAGAGAGACAAAGAGAGTGGGTACTGAAAGTAAGAAGGTGAGAGGGACAAAGAGAGTGGGAACTAAAAGTAAGAAGGTGAGAGGGGCAAATAGAGTGGGTACTGTAAGTAAGTAGGTGAGAGGGACAAAGAGAGTGGGTACTGAAAGTAAGAAGGTGAGAGGGACAAAGAGAGTGGGTACTGAAAGTAAGAAGGTGAGAAAGACAAAGAGAGTGGGTAGTGAAAGTAAGAAGGTGAGAGGGACATAGAGAGTGGGTACTGAATGTAAGAAGGTAACAGGGACAAAGAGAGTGGGTGCTGAAAGTAAGAAGGTGAGAGGACAAAGAGAGTGGGTACTGAAAGTAAGAAGTTAAGAGGGACAAAGAGAGTGGGTGCTAAAAATAAGAATGTGAGAGGGACAAAGAGAGTGGGTACTGTAAGGAAGAAGGTGACAGGGACAAAGAGAGTGGGTACTGAAAGTAAGTAGGTGAGAGGGACAAAGAGAGTGGGTACTGAAAGTAAGTAGGTGAGAGAGACAAAGAGAGTGGGTACTGAAAGTAAGTAGGTGAGAGGGACAAAGAGAGTGGGTACTGAAAGTAAGTAGGTGAGAGGGACAAAGAGAGTGGGTACTGAAAGTAAGTAGGTGAGAGGGACAAAGAGAGTGGGTACTGAAAGTAAGAAGGTGAGATGGACAAAGAGAGTGGGTACTGAAAGTAAGAAGGTGAACAGGGACAAAGAGAGTGGGTACTGAAAGTAAGAAGGTGGAAGGGACAAAGAGAGTGGGTACTGAAAGTAAGAAAGTGAGATGGACAAAGAGAGTGGGTACTGAAAGTAAGAAGTTAAGAGGGACAAAGAGAGTGGGTACTAAAAATAAGTATGTGAGAGGGACAAAAAAAAGTGGGTACTGTAAGTAAGAAGGTGACAGGGACAAAGAGAGTGGGTCCTGAAAGAAAGAAGTTAAGAGGGACAAGGGGAGTGGGTACTGAAAGTAAGTAGGTGACAGGGACAAAGAGAGTGGGTACTGAAAGTAAGAAGTTAAGAGGGACAAGGGGAGTGGGTACTGAAAGTAAGTAGGTGAGAGGGACAAAGAGAGTGGGTACTGAAAGTAAGTAGGTGAGATGGACAAAGAGAGTGGGTACTGACAGTAAGAAGGTGACAGGGACAAAGAGAGTGGGTACTGAAAGCAAGTCGGTGAGATGGACAAAGAGAGTGGGTACTGAAAGTAAGAAAGTGAGAGGGACAAGGAGAGTGGGTACTGAAAGCAAGTAGGTGAGAGGGACAAAGAGAGTGGGTACTGAAATTATGTAGGT
>CM050163.1:253399470-253401970 GCA_027410445.1 Discoglossus pictus
AGAGATAGATAGAGAGATAGATAGATAGATAGATAGATAGATAGATAGATAGATAGATAGATAGATAGATAGATAGATAGATAGATACATGGATGGGTGGATAGATAGATGGATGTGTAAATAGATAGATGGATAGATAGATAGATAGATAGATAGATATAGATACATACAGGGAATGCAGAATTATTAGGCAAATGAGTATTTTGACCACATCATCCTCTTTATGCATGTTGTCTTACTCCAAGCTGTATAGGCTCGAAAGCCTACTCCTAATTAAGCATATTAGGTGATGTGCATCTCTATAATGAGAAGGGGTGTGGTCTAATGACATCAACACCCTATATCAGGTGTGCATAATTATTAGGTAACTTCCTTTCCTTTGGCAAAATGGGTCAAAAGAAGGACTTGACAGGCTCAGAATAGTCAAAAATAGTGAGATATCTTGCAGAGGGATGCAGCACTCTTAAAATTGCAAAGCTTCTGAAGCGTGATCATCGAACAATCAAGCGTTTCATTCAAAATAGTCAACAGGGTCGCAAGAGGCGTGTGGAAAAACCAAGGCGCAAAATAACTGCCCATGAACTGAGAAAAGTCAAGCGTGCAGCTGCCACGATGCCACTTGCCACCAGTTTGGCCATATTTCAGAGCTGCAACATCACTGGAGTGCCCAAAAGCACAAGGTGTGCAATACTCAGAGACATGGCCAAGGTAAGAAAGGCTGAAAGACGACCACCACTGAACAAGACACACAAGCTGAAACGTCAAGACTGGGCCAAGAAATATCTCAAGACTGATTTTTCTAAGGTTTTATGGACTGATGAAATGAGAGTGAGTCTTGATGGGCCAGATGGATGGGCCCGTGGCTGGATTGGTAAAGGGCAGAGAGCTCCAGTCCGACTCAGACGCCAGAAAGGTGGAGGTGGAGTACTGGTTTGGGCTGGTATCATCAAAGATGAGCTTGTGGGGCCTTTTCGGGTTGAGGATGGAGACAAGCTCAACTCCCAGTCCTACTGCCAGTTCCTGGAAGACACCTTCTTCAAGCAGTGGTACAGGAAGAAGTCTGCATCCTTCAAGAAAAACATGATTTTCATGCAGGACAATGCTCCATCACACGCGTCCAAGTACTCCACAGAGTGGCTGGCAAGAAAGGGTATAAAAGAAGAAAATCTAATGACATGGCCTCCTTGTTCACCTGATCTGAACCCCATTGAGAACCTGTGGTCCATCATCAAATGTGAGATTTACAAGGAGGGAAAACAGTACACCTCTCTGAACAGTGTCTGGGAGGCTGTGGTTGCTGCTGCACGCAATGTTGATGGTGAACAGATCAAAACACTGACAGAATCCATGGATGGCAGGCTTTTGAGTGTCCTTGCAAAGAAAGGTGGCTATATTGGTCACTGATTTGTTTTTCTTTTGTTTTTGAATGTCAGAAATGTATATTTGTGAATGTTGAGATGTTATATTGGTTTCACTGGTAAAAATAAATAATTGAAATGGGTATATATTTGTTTTTTGTTAAGTTGCCTAATAATTATGCACAGTAATAGTCACCTTCACACACAGATATCCCCCTAAAATAGCTAAAACTAAAAACAAACTAAAAACTACTTCCAAAAATATTCAGCTTTGATATTAATGAGTTTTTTGGGTTCATTGAGAACATGGTTGTTGTTCAATAATAAAATTAATCCTCAAAAATACAACTTGCCTAATAATTCTGCACTCCCTGTAGATAGAGAGATAGATAGATGGATAGATGGATAGATAGATATAGATAGATAGATAGATAGATAGATAGATAGATAGATAGATACATGGATGGGTGGATAGATAGATAGATAGATAGATAGATAGATAGATAGATAGATAGATAGATAATGGATGAATAGATAGATAGATAGATAGATAGATAGATAGATAGATAGATAGATGGAGTGATGGATGGGTGAGTAGATAGATAGATAGATAGATAGATAGATAGATAGATAGATAGATAGATAGATAGATAGATAGATAGATACATGGATGGGTGGATAGATAGATAGATAGATAGATAGATAGATAGATAGATAGATAGATAGATAGATAGATAGATAGATAGATAGATAGATACATGGATGGGTGGATAGATAGATGGATGTGTAAATAGATAGATGGATAGATAGATAGATAGATAGATAGATAGATAGATAGATAGATAGATAGATATAGATACATAGATAGAGAGATAGATGGATGGATAGATGGATAGATAGATAGATAGATAGATAGATAGATAGATAGATAGATAGATAGATAGATAGATGTATAGATGGATAGATGGATAGATAGATGGATAGAAAGATAGAAAGATAGAGAGAGAGAGAGAGAGAGAGAGAGAGAGAGAGAGAGAGAGAGAGAGATAGATAGATAGATATAGATACATAGATAGAGAGATAGATGGATGGATAGATGGATAGATAGATAGATAGATAGATAGATAGATAGATAGATAGAT
>CM050163.1:253406970-253414470 GCA_027410445.1 Discoglossus pictus
GTCTGTGTATCTATCTATCCGTCTGTCTGTCTGTCTGTCTATCTATCTATCTATCTATCTATCTATCTATCTATCTATTTATCTGTCTGTGTATCTATCTATCCGTCTGTCTGTCTGTCTGTCTATCTATCTATCTATCTATCTATCTATCTATCTATCTATCTATCTATCTGTCTGTCTGTCTATCTGTCTGTCTGTCTGTCTGTCTATCTATCTATCTATCCATCTATCTGTCTGTCTATCTGTCTGTCTGTCTGTCTGTCTGTCTATCTATCTATATATATATGTTAGTTGATTAAATATAAATTTATGTAATAAAACTGTCTCATTTCTGTCAGTTCTATATGTATTTTTTTTTACAAAATATAATTTAGATATTTTCCATTGTTTCCCACTGTTTCCACTTCTTTTCACTGCATTTTCAAATAGTTGCTTCTATTCCCCCCACCACCACCACTATTTTCTCATGTAATGCTCTCTTTTTCAAAATACCTAAATATCCCTTTTTCTCTCTTTCCTATCTCCCCAAATTCTCCCCCCCCCCCCCATGTTCTCCCTCAAGTCTCCCCCACTCTGTGTATCAGCAAATTTCCCTGCCTTTTGCTTAATGATATTTTATTGATTAACAAGGAGCAATGGGGTGTCTCCGAATGGGAGCTCACGCTAGCATTGCTCAATTATATTTTACTAATTACTAAAAGGACCTCTTTCCAAGCTCCAGTAGGGATGTTCAATTAATAACAGTCCTGGAGCAAAATTAAGAGCTCCATACATTTTAGCAGAGCTGAGCAAATTATGGATTACCATCTGACAAAAAGGAGAGAGTCTGCTTCATTAATTGTGATTTGCATACACACACAAAACTACATTTTCTATCCACAAATATATATATATTTATTTATACACTTAAATTAATATACATACGTATATGCATGCGCTCACTCACATTCATGTATATATATATATATATATATATATATATATATATATATATATATATAGCGAGAGAGATATAGATACACCTACAAATAGATAGATAGATAGATAGATAGATAGATAGATAGATAGATAGATAGATAGATAGATAGATAGATAGATAGATAGATAGATAGATAGATAGATAGACAGACGTTCTGTATTATGTAGTATTTAGACAAATTATATAGCTTCTATTAACAATATCTTTTTGCACATAAACATTGATAGATATTAACATAGTTCAACAGATAAAGTCACAGAAACATTACATCTATCTATCTATCTATCTATCTATCTATCTATCTATCTATCTATCTGTCTGTCTAGCCATTCATCTATATATATACATATAAATAAATATATATATTTATATATATATATATATATATATATATTATTTTTTATAATTTGTTTTAATATGTATTGCTATTGTTCTGTGTGTGAATGAATATATATATATATATATATATATATATATATATATATTTATTTATTTATTTATTTATTTATATATTTACACACTTATATATATATATATATATATATATATATATATATATATATATATATATCGATATGATAAATTGATAAATTAAGGAGGATATATACAGAAATGGAGACATTGAAGAATATACAGAGGGAGATAGAGGAGCAATTTAAGGAGAGACTAAAAGAGCCTGTAAATAAGTAAGAGAAAATAAGTATTTGAGAGAACTGAACACAAAAAAACTAAGAAATATGTTGTCTTAAAAAAAAAAGAAAGAAAAGAAAAAGAAAAAATGAGAGAAATTAAGAGACCCAGAATTAAAGATAAAAAATAATAAAATAGAGACTTAAAGAGGGGGAGAACAAAACAAGAGAGAGTAACATAAACTCTTACATTGTAAAGTACTGTTAAAAGACCACTGCACGATGGAAAAAGATATCTGTTTGTGTCTGTATAAGTGTATAATTAATAGGAAAAAAGTAATACAACTAGTTTTTAAATGAGACAGAGAAAAAGACAGAGTAGACAAGAAAGACAAAGAGGGAGAGAGAGAGGAAAATGACAGAGCAAAAGAAAACAGGGGGGGGGGGCTTAGCATCTCAAGTGCATATCAAGCCATCTTATGATTTTGTATGCCCTATTATCTATGGGGTAAAACCACCCTTATAACTTTAGCTCAGCCCTGCTCGCTTCAACTCAGTTGAGAAAATGCTTATTCCCCCTCCCACCCCCCCCCCCCCCCCCCCCCCCCCATCTCTATAGAGAAAATGCTTTAATAATGCCCACAAAAAGAATATAAAAGGAGAGAGAGAGTGAGCATGTGTGAGAGGGAGAGACATACAATGACAACAACACTGAGAGTGATGAAACAGATGTCAGAATAAACAATTAAAACTAGCCTGGGATCAAGTTAAATAGAACTACATTTAGGTATGGATCATGCTAAATAGAACTACATTTAGGTATGGATCATGTTAAATAGAACTACATTTAGGTATGGATCATGTTAAATAGAACTACATTTAGGCTGTGATCATGTTAAATAGAACTACATTTAGGTATGGATCATGTTAAATAGAACTATATTTAGGTATGGATCATGCTAAAAAGAACTACATTTAGGTATGGATCATGCTAAATAGAACTACATTTAGGTATGGATCATGTTAAATAGAACTACATTTAGGCTGTGATCATGTTAAATAGAACTACATTTAGGTATGGATCATGTTAAATAGAACTATATTTAGGTATGGATCACGCTAAAAAGAACTACATTTTGGTATGGATCATGTTAAATAGAACTACATTTAGGCTGGGATCATGCTAAATAGAACTACATTTAGGCTGGGATCATGTTAAATAGAACTACATTTAGGTATGGATCATGTTAAATAGAACTATATTTAGGTATGGATCATGCTAAAAAGAACTACATTTAGGTATGGATCATGCTAAATAGAACTACATTTAGGTATGGATCATGTTAAATAGAACTACATTTAGGCTGTGATCATGTTAAATAGAACTACATTTAGGTATGGATCATGTTAAATAGAACTATATTTAGGTATGGATCATGCTAAAAAGAACTACATTTAGGTATGGATCATGTTAAATAGAACTACATTTAGGCTGGGATCATGCTAAATAGAACTATATTTAGGTATGGATCATGCTAAAAAGAACTACATTTAGGCTGGGATCATGTTAAATAGAACTACATTTAGGTATGGATCATGCTAAATAGAACTACAGTTAGGTATGGATCATGCTAAATAGAACTACATTTAGGTATGGATCATGCTAAATAGAACGACATTTAGGCTGGGATCATGTTAAATAGAACTACATTTAGGTATGGATCATGCTAAATAGAACTACAGTTAGGTATGGACCATGTTAAATAGAACTACATTTAGGTATGGATCATGCTAAATAGAACTACATTTAGGTATGGATCATGCTAAATAGAACTACATTTAGGCTGTGATCATGTTAAATAGAACTACATTTAGGTATGGATCATGTTAAATAGAACTATATTTAGGTATGGACCATGTTAAAAAGAACTACATTTAGGTATGGATCATGCTAAAAAGAACTACATTTAGGTATGGATCATGTTAAATAGAACTACATTTAGGCTGGGATCATGCTAAATAGAACTATATTTAGGTATGGATCATGCTAAAAAGAACTACATTTAGGCTGGGATCATGTTAAATAGAACTACATTTAGGTATGGATCATGCTAAATAGAACTACAGTTAGGTATGGATCATGCTAAATAGAACTACATTTAGGCTGGGATCATGTTAAATAGAACTACATTTAGGTATGGATCATGCTAAAAAGAACTACATTTAGGCTGGGATCATGTTAAATAGAACTACATTTAGGTATGGATCATGCTAAATAGAACTACAGTTAGGTATGGATCATGCTAAATAGAACTACATTTAGGTATGGATCATGCTAAATAGAACTACATTTAGGCTGGGATCATGTTAAATAGAACTACATTTAGGTATGGATCATGCTAAATAGAACTACATTTAGGTATGGATCATGCTAAATAGAACTACATTTAGGTATGGATCATGCTAAATAGAACTACATTTAGGCTGGGATCATGTTAAATAGAACTACATTTAGGTATGGATCATGCTAAATAGAACTACAGTTAGGTATGGATCATGTTAAATAGAACTACATTTAGGTATGGATCATGCTAAATAGAACTACATTTAGGTATGGATCATGCTAAATAGAACTACAGTTAGGTATGGATCATGTTAAATAGAACTACATTTAGGTATGGATCATGCTAAATAGAACTACATTTAGGTATGGATCATGCTAAATAGAACTACATTTAGGCTGGGATCATGTTAAATAGAACTACATTTAGGTATGGATCATGCTAAATAGAACTACAGTTAGGTATGGACCATGTTAAACAGAAGTACAGTTAGGCAGATATCAAGTTAAATAGAAGTACAGTTAGGTATGGATCGTGTTAAACAGAACTACATTTAGACAGGGATCAAGTTAAATAGAAGTACAGTTAGGTATGGATCATGCTAAATAGAACTACATTTAGGTATGGATCATGCTAAAAAGAACTACATTTAGGTATGGATCATGTTAAAAAGAACTACATTTAGGCTGGGATCATGTTAAATAGAACTACATTTAGGTATGGATCATGCTAAATAGAACTACAGTTAGGTATGGATCATGTTAAACAGAAGTACAGTTAGGCAGATATCAAGTTAAATAGAAGTACAATTAGGTATGGATCATGTTAAACAGAACTACATTTAGACAGGGATCAAGTTAAGTAGAAGTACAGTTAGGTATGGAACAAGTTAAATAGAAATACAGTTAGGTATGGATCATGTTAAATCGAAGTACTGTTAGGTATGGAACAAGTTAAACAGAAGTACTGTTAGGTATGGAACAAGTTCAATAGAAGTACAGTTAGGTATGGATCATGTTAAACAGAAGTACAGTTAGGTATGGATCATGTTAAGTAGAAGTACATTTAGGTATGCATCATGTTAAACAGAACTACATTTAGGCAGGGAACAAGTTAAATAGAAGTACAGTTAGGTATGGATCATGTTAAATAGAAGTACAGTTAGGTATGGATCATGTTAAATAGAAGTACAGTTAGGTATGGATCATGTTAAACAGAAATACAGTTAGGTATGGATCATGTTAAACAGAAGTACAGTTAGGTATGGATCATGTTAAATAGAAGTACAGTTAGGTATGGATCATGTTAAACAGAAGTACAGTTAGGTATGGATCATGTTAAATAGAAGTACAGTTAGGTATGGATCATGTTAAATAGAAGTACAGTTAGGTATGGATCATGTTATATAGAAGTACAGTTAGGTATGGATCATGTTAAACAGAACTACATTTAGACAGGGATCAAGTTAAGTAGAAGTACAGTTAGGTATGGATCATGTTAAATAGAAGTACAGTTAGGTATGGATCGTGTTAAATAGAAGTACAGTTAGGTATGGATCATGTTAAACAGAAGTACAGTTAGGTATGAATCATGTTAAATAGAAGTACAGTAAGGTATGGATCATGTTAAACAGAAGTACAGTAAGGTATGGATCATGTTAAACAGAAGTACAGTTAGGTATGGATCATGTTAAATAGAAGTACAGTAAGGTATGGATCATGTTAAACAGAAGTACAGTTAGGTATGGATCATGTTAAATAGAAGTACAGTTAGGTATGGATCATGTTAAACAGAAGTACAGTTAGGTATGGATCATGTTAAATAGAAGTACAGTAAGGTATGGATCATGTTAAACAGAAGTACAGTTAGGTATGGATCATGTTATATAGAAGTACAGTTAGGTATGGATCATGTTATATAGAAGTACAGTAAGGTATGGATCATGTTAAACAGAAGTACAGTTAGGTATGGATCATGTTATATAGAAGTACAGTTAGGTATGGATCATGTTAAACAGAAGTACAGTTAGGTATGGATCATGTTATATAGAAGTACAGTTAGGTATGGATCATGTTAAACAGAACTACATATAGACAGGGATCAAGTTAAATAGAAGTACAGTTAGGTATGGATCATGTTAAACAGAAGTACAGTTAGGTATGGATTATGTTAAATAGAAGTACAGTTAGGTATGGATCATGTTAAACAGAAGTACAGTTAGGTATGGATCATGTTATGTAGAAGTACAGTTAGGTATGGATCATGTTAAACAGAACTACATATAGACAGGGATCAAGTTAAATAGAAGTACAGTTAGGTATGGATCATGTTAAACAGAAGTACAGTTAGGTATGGATTATGTTAAACAGAAGTACAGTTAGGTATGGATCATGTTAAACAGAACTAAAGCTAGGCAGATATAGGGTTAACCAGATGTGTACACATAGAGCTTGTGTACCATCCCTGCTGTGATTGTGTAAATCTCTCTCAATCAGATACACAACCTGCTCAGATTTGAGGTTGTCCTGAAAAGCTTCAAAAGTCTTATAGATTTTAATTATCTCCTCTGTGTAAATGTAAAGAGGAAGTTTCCCCAGAGCCCACAGATGTTGCTGTTGCTGTTTATTCTTGCTTGTGTCTTAGCCCCAGGATTACTGAGGGCTGGATCTACAAGATACTGTTGCTCTATCCCCCAGGGCCTCTCCTCTTACCTTTTAGCTGCCCCATAAAACCCCACCTGGGATCTAGTCTGTTTGTCCTGACAGTGTACCTTTCTGCTAAGACATAGCACACAGGGGTTGCATTTCCATAAAGCCCATTGATCTGGCTGATAGATGGGAATGTATTATGCAGCATACAGTAATATTCACTGTATATCCATCTAGATTCAGGCTTTTAGATAATAACACTCTGAACCTTCAAGGATATGCCTTCTGAAATGTTTCTCGATACCAATCAAGCTTTCCTGATAAATACAGCAAAATCAAGGCAGGAGGAGGTGTGTGTCTGCAGGGAATACTTTAAAAAGGAAATATAAAAGATTTTTTTATGGTAATGCTTTCTGTTGTAAATGGGACCTTGTTGCCAACTGTACATTAAAATACTCACCATTTTTGTCTGAATTACAGTACTTAGGTTATACACTGGTGGTTTGGAGCAAGGAAATGCTTTGGGTTGTAGGATTGATTTTATGTTTTTGTAACAACAAAAAAAGGTGAAAATCCATTATGTTCAGACATGGTGTCAAATTTTGGACTCTTAGGAAAAGGTATATGAGGGGGGGGGGGGGTAAAAGAGAAAGAATGTGACAGCCAGAGAAAAAAAGAGACTGAGATTGAGAGTAACAACAAAAAGAGACAGAAGATACAAGAAAGGCAAGAGATAAAAGAAAGGCTACAAGAAAATAAGAGACTTGGAGTTAGAAAAAGAAATAGGGAAGAAGAAGCAGTCAGATAAGTAGAGAGAGATGGCAAAAGAAAAAATGGAGAGCTATAAAGCAAATAAGAGAAATAGACTGATAAAAATAAATAATTAAGTTAAATTCGGGAAT
>CM050163.1:253419470-253421970 GCA_027410445.1 Discoglossus pictus
TCTATCCAACGGTCTGGGCACTTTGCACAACTCCCAACAATCACTGGGACCCTATGGCCCTGGAGGACATTTAAGTAATGATAAAATGCTGTCACCAAACAGTTTCGACTCCCATGCTGCCATGCTGTCTAGGAATGAGGAACATATGGCCAGAGGCTTGGGGGGTCCAGGTCCTGGTTTGATGCAATCTTTGAATGGCATGCACCCACATGGGCACCACCACTCCTCATCTAATGGCTCCATCCTTGGCGACAGAGAAAGGCAGGCATCTACATCTGGGTCCCAGGCAGGTGGCAATGGGCAGGTGGAGGAAATTAACACAAAAGAGGTAGCACAGAGAATCACAGCAGAGCTCAAGAGGTACAGCATACCCCAGGCCATCTTTGCTCAGAGGATCTTGTGCAGGTCGCAAGGCACCCTGTCTGATCTCCTGAGGAATCCCAAACCTTGGAGTAAGCTTAAGTCTGGACGGGAGACCTTCAGGAGGATGTGGAAGTGGCTCCAGGAGCCTGAGTTCCAGAGGATGTCTGCCCTGAGGCTGGCAGGTAAGGCCGTTGTGTTACTTTGTCAGTCCTGTATCTATATAATAACACACAATGCAGCATTTCACATAAGATACCACTAGTTATTCCAGGAGAGAAGAGAGAGGAGAACAAAGGGTTACCAGATGTGTGTTTTATAGAGGCACTGGGAAGTTGGGTTATTGCAAATCAATTGGGGCTATTGCTTCATGGTAACCTAACCTCTGAGTAGCATCAATGATTTACCATAACATTTATTGGCAGCATGGGAGGTTTTGAAGCTTTGCCAAATGGTGAATATTAATACATTTATCAAAAGCAAAGTATAACCTGTGTATTATTTCCCTGAGGTTTTGATACTAATAATTATTAATAATACCCACTTACTGTATAAGGAGCAGCAGCACCCATAGTGACTGGCATATGGCAGCGTGTAGTTGTTGGTAGAGCAGCCATTGGCCATGGGGTACCAAAGCTCACAGAAAGATGTGTTGCTGGCTGCTCTGTGAAAGCAGGGGTTAAACCGATTTAATGTAGATATTTTAGAATTTAAGTATAGAAGGCCTAAATACAGTAGTGTAAATGTCTATGGACAGATATCATTCTGTCATGTTCAGTGTGAAGCACATTTATTTTTCTATGAGCCCCCATCCCCCACCATGGCTCAATTTTTATCACTCTCACCATCATCAGATCTCTCACCCTCCATTATCACCCCCCCCCCCCCCATCATCAGATCCATCTCTCTTTCTCTGCTTCTCTCCATCATTTTCTCTTCCACACATGAGAAATCCTTTCTCTTTATTTTTTCTTTTCTTTCATTCTCTCGCTCTCCTATTATATCCCTGCAGAGACTCTCAGGTCATACAGGTCACACCCCTACAAATATCCACTTGACTGCTACTAAATCCTCAAAGCAACCAATTGTGCACTTAGCAAAACAGATGTGATGTATATAGAGGAGTACCTGGAGTGATGGAGCCAGTAGTGTAGAGGCACCAGGACTGTCAGGAACAGTCTCAGACTGTATAGGGGAAGCCCACATGTCTGCTGGATACAAACATGCCACATGCCTTAGTTAGTCATGGGGAGAACTAGTGTGGAGACAACCAGATGTGTGGGGGAGTCAGCAAAGGCTGCTCCTGGGCCCTTACTCAGCTGCTCCCCGGGCAATCGATCCATACTGGGCTTCTTCATCTCACAAATGGCAGATCCAATCAATTATCTATAGCACACAGACAAGGCCACTGGGGACCTGTCCCTCTCCTGTCCCACTGACTCTATCCTAGCAGGACAGAGCTTATAGGGGCATGCTATCTATCTATCTATCTATCTATCTCTCTATTCATCTATCTTTCTATATATCCACCTATCTATCCATCTATCCATATATATATATATATATATATATATATATATATATATATATATATATATATATATATATCATACTCGTAAACAATAAGTAAAGGCAATTTCTAAACTGTATTCTCAACACACATCTATAAAGGATAGCTAGATATATGTCTGAATAGACAGAGAATAGAAATGATTGAATAGGTTGAGATAGTAATACGATGAAGATACCCCATAATATGAGGAGATTTTGACCTGAATAAAATACATAATTTACATATGATCTCAGAAACCTCAATTATATATGTATATATATATATATATATATATATATATATATATATATATATATATATATATAATGTACCATGCATGTAAACCTACACATATGCACACATGTATACTTGAAAAGGATTTACATATTAAGGGGAAGTATGCTGATACCCACAAATTTCGAGACGAATCAAAATTTTATAGTTCAATATAGTTTTATATATATATATATATATATATATATATATATATATATATATATATATATATATATATATATATATATATATATATATATATATATATGTGTGTGTGTATATTTTTGTATATAAAAATAAATATATATCCAC